>JBBYHL010273347.1:0-25049 GCA_038381835.1 Adansonia madagascariensis
CATTGTATGGCTATGCTTGACATGAGAAGTGTTAATGGGAAATTTGTTTAAGCATGTTGAGGGCATTAAATTTAAGGCTAACCCATTATCGATGAGAACTTTTGGTAGCATGCTTCCTTTACAATATATGGTGATGTGGAGAGTTTTGTAGTTCCTCTACCTCTATGGGGTATTTCATCATCACTAAAAGATATGTAATTATTTGTAGTAATATTGCTCACTAAGTGATCCAATTGGCCTATTGGAATGTTAGATGGGACATAAGCTTTATTCTAGACCTTAAGTAAAGCTTTTTTATGAGCTTCAGAACTTAAGAGCAATGACAGCATAGATACTTTAGCGGGCTGCTTGTTTAATTGATCAATAATGCTATAGCTGTGCTTAATGAATTTAAGAAATTTTGTAGCTTCATTCTCGTTTAATGATTCTTTAATTGCTTTTAGATCTAATTGTTTTCTCATCGCCTCCAATGTTTAAGTTACTGAGGGAACATTCTCTTTGTTAACTTTGACTTTAGGTGTAATTAGGGCATAGCATATGCCACAGCGGGTTAGATGGCTTACTCTAATAAGGTTAATGGCAATTGTTTTTTTGATTAGATTCCCCAATCATTATTACTCTACTTTCATATTTTCGTATTAGTGCTTTTTCCTTTTTATAAGGGAAAGGAGATGGGAGCTGAAAGAGCATTTTTAGCGTAGGTTGTATAGGCATGTTTTGGTATCTAGCAGATTAGTAAATAGGAACAATAGTCTTTCGACTCTATAGAAGAGGGACTTTCCTATCTTTTTTCGTAACATTGATAAAAACATCCATGTCTTCCTCCCGTTCTTTATAGAACTTAATTTTTAAATGGTCTATCATTTCTTGGACAAATCTTAAGAATTTTAAATAGTATTGCAAAGTGTGCCTTTGTCCACAGTGGCAACAGCAGGATTTAGCAAGCTTATCATCTTGATATTGGCCCTCTAACACTAACTTAACCTTTATGAGTGACTCTTATACACTGCTCATTAGCATTTTAACATCTCTGACATTTTTTTGACCCAACAATGCTTCCCATCAATCATAGCATTTACTCTAATGGTTTAGCAAGTGGATTAGCTCGAACATTAGGCCTTACCCTTTGTTTCATTTTAATAACACCTCTTTTGAGTAAGCCCTAAACATTTTCTTGAAGGAAGTGCAATTTTTGATGCTGTGACCTTATCCTCCTGCATGGTATTCACAATAAGCATTCTCATTATACCATTTAGGATAAGAAGGTGGCCTTGGAGTTCTAAACACTAGAGCTACCAATTAACCTACCAATAAGCGAGTATAGACCTCTTTATATGAATAAAAAGTAGATTGAATTGCTCTTTTTCTCGATAGTGTTACTTTTTTTGTGAGACGAAGTGTTTTGAATAGAAGTTTGACCTGGTTTAATGAAAGAATCATGGTGGGATTGAATCCAGTAGAGTATAACAATTATGGTATTAGGGCATACGGTTGAAACTTGGATATCCCATGCCAAGGAAATACACACTCGATATTGAATAAAAATTCTAGGTGATCTTGGCGGGGCTTTGGCTAATGGCATTCACCTCTTTCTCTTTGCCTTTAATAATAGGTTTCTTAATAGAGCTAAAGGATTTCCCTTCTAACATCTTGCTAATCTTTATGGCATTGTCAATCATTTCTCCAGCTATCACCATATTAGCAAAATCTTTGTAGCATTCTCCATAACTTATCATAGTAAGGAGCTTGCAAGGTGCTGACCAACATGATTGTCATTTTTTTTGGTTAGCGAAGGGTGAACCTGGGCAGCCTCTTTTCGTCATTTCTAGGTGTACTGCTTGAAGTTTTCAGTAGTTTTCTTTTCCTTGTTTAATAGAGGAAACAATCCAAAGCCCAATTGGATACATGCTTATACTGATCAAGGAAAGCTCTAGCCAAATCCGCCTATGACTAAATTTTGATTGGGTCAAGCTCTATATACCAAAGAGCAACTGCCTTAGTTAAGCTGTCTTGAAAATAGTTTATTAATAATTTCTCATCATCTTCAAGCCCAATCATCTTCTAATACTACATACGGATATATGCAATAGGGTCTGTGGTCCCATTGTATTTATCAAAATCTTATGCTTTAAACTTGGGTGGAATAATTAGGTTTGAAACCAGGCCTAAGGATTGAACATCCATAATTTTAAACTTATTAATTCCTTCTATAGCCCTGAGATGTTTCTTTAACCGCTTGTACTTAGTTTCATTTTTAATAGCCTCGGCACACTTAGAACTAGCTACTTTTTTTGGTTTATTTACTCTTTGAGGTTTGGAACTAAAGGATTTACCATTGACAATATTCGAGCTGCAATATCCTTAAGCTAGATTTGGTGCTACCTTAAGCTTTATATAGATTAAAGGTTGAGCAGGTGTGATCGGTGTTGTTCGAGGTGGGTGTTCTTGGGATGCCTTAATCCCTCTATCCAGATTAACCTCAAGATTAGTTGGTTCCTTTACCTTTACTAGCTATAGTTGCTTGCCCTTTATCCTTCAGGGCAGCAGCCTATAGTTTTGTCAATTCAACAACTTGATTTTGTAGTTAATTAGTCTTACAAATTATTTGTTCCTGAGCCTCTTGATTCATAACTTCAAGCCTTTCGATACGAGCCTAGCTATAATGTGCATTAACTTCTGATATAGATTGGTATTGTACCAGTGTTGGGTGTTCGATTCCATGTTCTAAGGACCCTCACACTTTAGAGTCATGTCAGATTAGACTTATTGTGATATGATAAGTATGATGTATTTACGAATGAAGATGAAATCATATGCATCTGGTATTGTTATATAAATGGAAAAAAATATGATTAAACAAATTAAATCATGTAAGCAAATAGAGGAAATAGTTGGATTTGGGCAACAGCTCTAGAATAGGTATCTTTTATTCAAATAAAGCATTAATTACATCCTAGTGACTTTGAAAGTAATCAAATCTAAAAATATCATGCACGGTTACATTATTTAATTACAAGTTCCAGAAAGTACAATAGTTATTGTCCACTGTCTCCTATGGGAATGAAGTCTCGCCTTATGGATCTAGCTAATTTAACCATGTCGTCTGTCCTGGTTTGAAAATGAGGTTATAGAGATGTTCCCTACACTCTAAGCAAGATTAGTTAGCCAAGATTCAATTATGGCATAGTTCTTCGAAAGACCTTGAAAATCTCTCAACCTGATCTTGTTAGACTTGAAGGCCATACTGTAATGCCCAAACCCTTATAGTCAAAGTTTCATTCTCAACCCTTCCCTCTTGAAGAATTTGCACTCTAGTTGCCAAGGTTTTACTTCATTTTTGATAAACCAATGCAATTACACTAATCTTAGTGAGTTTTTCTACAATATCTCTGCCTAAGCCTTCCAAGCCTTTAAGTTATTGGTAATAGAGATAAGCTCTGCTTGCTATTCGATTGGGGATTTACTAGCTTCTTGGTATTTCTTTGCCTTCTAAAGTGCCTTATAGTCTTTCTTCAAGTCCTGAAAATTTTCATTGATGGCATTTTTTGTCTTGCTAAGGTCGTATAGCCATCCCTCTCGAACTTGACACTTATGTTCTCATTGGCTCTTCTATTCTTGCAATTAACGAATTTCTTTAGCGAAAACAAGTTTTTCTTATGCAAACTCATATTTCAGGATCTCAATCTTAGATGGAAGGTTATCTATTCGAACACAAGGGATTCCATTAGTAGGTAATAATATGGTGTCGTTAACTCATCTAGCTATCCAATCTTCATATGCTAGAGTCATTGTTTTCTATCTTTTCAATATGATACGGTAGCTCTTTCACCGTGCATCAAAGATCTTTTGCACCTGGCTTCTATAACCATCCCCTCTATATTTAAAATCTAGCATACAAAGCTTACAAGTGACAGGGATAAACTATCAGCAATCAAATTGCTTTAAAGCCATAAGCGGGGTATAACCGATGCTTCCCCATAATCCATTAAGAGGCACATAATGAAATAGCTTGCATTTGTACACAATCGGGCTAAAAATGATCCATAGAATTGTCTAAGTCACTTCATTGCCATTCAAATCTTGAAACTTTGCAATCAATTGATCCTTAGGGTATCTTGTGGCCATTCTTTTTCTAAGAACTTGATGAAAAAACTAAAATTTGACATGTACAGCTGTAGTGGTCTCTTACTCCAAAAATGACTGAGAAGCCATACATAAAACATTGATGAGCATATGGTAGAGTGTGCTTTGCCTTTTTTCTTCCTAATATTTAAGGATTTGATAGTCTCCACTAAGATGGCAGAAGCATGATTGATGTTGTAATTTAGCTTTAAGCAAATATCCACTACGACATCCTCTATGTGTCCCAAAGCACTAGGAAAAATGATCATACCATAGATTGCCAATGAGAAAGAATCTCGAATCTTCTTTTTATTTGACTGAGTACTTCTGGAAAATTTTAAGCTATCTCATATGGTACATGCACTATTCCTTAATTTAAGTAGATGTGAGTCCACCCAAATCACTACCGTTTTAAGCATGCTGGCCAACTTCTTCTTAAGGGGTTTAGTTTTTGCTAACTTGAAGTAAATTTTGTCAATTTGGGCCCTTCTGATATTAAACATGGCTACATATTCTTCTATAGTAAGGACTAGTTCCTGCCCATTGAAAGTAAAACATCTATATGCAAGATTCTAGAATTGTATTGCAGCATGTAATAATCTGAAGTCAACTTTGACTTGGACCAATAGAGTAATATCCCTATAATCTTCTATGAAGATTGCCTTATAAGTCTCATCCCAACCATTCCACATATCTCTTAACTCTTAAAGATTGAACTGCCTAAAACCACTTCAACTTATTTTGGGGTTTCCAAGATATATGAGGCCAAAAACTGTCTCCACTCTCTTTGTTCCTTTTCTGACTTAGTTTTTACCATTGCAAAATCCTCTAAACCTTCATTTAATGGTTATGCCATGGTAAGATACTTGTCTATGGACACTACCCTTGGAACCAACTATCTCGAGATTATATGACATAATGCATGTAGCTAACACAACAACAAAAGAAACACTAAGTTAGTAATGTATTAACGATAGGAAATAATGGTTTTAATAGGTAATCGATCACACTTAGACATAAAAGAATGATGGTGACTTCTTAAACTAGTCATTCTTGTATTTTTTTTATAGGAGCTTCAGACGAGCGATTTGTTTTGATTTATTGGGGCTATACAATGATTCAAAGTGTTGTATAGTCTGATATGTTGAGGTTTGTATCTTAATATATTATGACAGCTTTTTGGCTACTCCACTAAGGACATTAGAGAATCAAGCCTCAAACTAGTAAAACACTATTTGAGTTTCGATTTTTCTCAATTTTAGTCTGTGTTCAATTATAATCCCTTCGATATTTATTTTTATGATTGATTGATTGATTATTGTGGATATTGTTATGTGCATCAATCTTGTTTCAGCGCTTAAAAAAAAATCGATGTTATGCTTGCTTATAATAATAAGCAATATGATTGATATATATATATATATATATATCTCCAATAATGAAATAAGATCCAAGTTTAGACTTTTTTGGTACACACTGCACTGTCATATGTATTAGACTCTCTGCCAAGTACTGTACGGGGATAGATATAGGACTTATTTTAGAATATATGGGGTTAATAACTGATTGCATGATTAACAATCCATTTAGTCTGCTAAACCCTTGGGGTTTATTGCTCTTGTTTTCATGATTAGTTTGTATGAACATGAGCAATTTACTCACCTGAATTGAACCTATTTTGCTAACCCAATGATGGGCTTAGAATTAGGGTGCCTTGATTGTCCTTACCAGGTAAGGGGAAATGATTTAGGGATTGCATATGTTATAGGTCATCTAAAACATGCATATAATGAGCCGTAGGAGCCAAATTCAATTAACCATACCTGAAAGACTGGAAGAACCCAAAGTTTAGGTACAATTGAGAAATGTTTCTAACCTTCTTTTACTTTTTTTCAAGTCTAGATTTCAAAGGGTGTTAAACAAACTTTATCACTCGAGATATTTATCATCCCATCGATATGAGTTTATATTTACATTTGATTATAACTAGTTGTTTGGCTATTAGGTTGAAGGCTAAAATGTGTCTAAAAAATAGTATCGAGCTAAGGTGAATGGACACCTCAAAATTTTGCATCATGAATGCCATAGTGTCAAGAACGTTTGAACGTTCTGTTATGCTATTAAATTGATGGCTAATGACGGCAGTAAAAACTTCATGGTAGCTCAGTTTTGAGAAATGTGTCCTAAAAAGAATGGTTCCTTAAATTAGAAATATTTATTGGCAAGGCTAGTCTTTTAGAGTCCGGTTATAGTGTATGTACCCTAATACCAAAATAATATGTTCCTTCAATTCCAAAAGGTTGTGAAACTTGAGAATAAAATTTTTTAAAATATATAAATTATTTTGTATATAAGTACTTTAAGATTTTGTTTGCTTGTTTGTTTGTTTTACAAGCACTTTAGCATCATCATTAGTACATCAAAAGGCTATTGGTATAAAAAGGATAGTGTCCATCCGATACGGGAACGTATAGACCTGGTAGAAAAAAATTACTATGTAATGAAGGATTAGTCTAAAGGGATTCAAAAGCAACACGGGGATGCTTTGAAAGTCGAGTATGTCTCATCATTTTCAGTCTGAATCAATATTAAGTTTTGATTGAATTGCTTGTTAGACTTATGGGCCATATGGGATTAGTGGGATAATATTAAGAAAGATCTGTTCACTCGGATCTATGAGGATATAACACTATTAGTCCAGGTTAGGATAGATAAGGGTTTGCTTAAAGTTGCGGCATAATTTTGGAATTTAAGATATCAGTGTTTCACTTTCAATAAGGAAGATATGGTTTTGGTAATTGAAGAGTATACCACTTTATTGCATATTTAACTTACCATTCTCGAGCGGGTGTACATTAAGGAGTCTAATCCACCAACACTGAACAGAAAGTTGGCTAGTATTACTGAAGCATCTAAAGCTCGGATTGGGGCTTATGTAGTCCAAAAGGATTAGAGTGATTGCATATTATGGTAAGGCTATGGGACTTGATGGATGAGTGCCCGACCCAGAAAAGAAAAAGGATATTTTTATGTTGGTCATCTATGGATTAGTGGTATTCCCTAGACTTTGTGGCATACTAATGTAGCAGTGATTGATTTCTTTGATCGGTTAAGGTACAATAGTAACCTATTTATGGTGATTCTGGTTGAGATGATATAGTCCTTAAACTTTTGCAAGAAAAAGGTCGGGAGTAGATTTCTTGGTTGTGCGTCATTGTTACAAATATAGATCATTGTTACTTTTGGAAAGATGTAAAAGTCGATATCAAAATTTGTACCAGGTCATTCTCACCGATTATCGAGTTCGTTAGAAAAGATTGGCCGAGGGATTATACCAAGGATCAGTGGATGTTGATATTTTAAAACTTGAAGAAAGACAATATTACATGGAAGGCTCCATGGATGTTCTCTTGGATTATGCTATATTAATATGGATGGCAATATTGGATACCCTTGCTGGGTATCTCTATAAACACCTAATTTGGTCTAGGCTCTTTTTCTGTAGTCTTAAATATCAGAGGCTGAGAACTTGGTAGTTGTCTTGGTAGAGGTCAGCCTCCTTCAGGTAGATTGGGCATTTTCAAAACCTTTTTAGTCTCGCCTAAGTGGCTGCAAGTGCACGTGATAAAAAAGTGCAATTTCGAAGGTTGTAGAGAATAAATCTCGGATAAAAATGATGAATATTCTAGAAGAAAGTTAGTTTTTAAATATGTTCTTGATAATTTTAAATTTTATTTATGTAGATGGTACCATAGTCAAATTTTCATTGTTAGAAAAATTTTAAGAATTTTTCATAAATTTGAGAAGTCAACCATTGTATATTATTACCGATACCCGTGTAGTGTTTATGCCGATATGCACTCTAAAAAATCTATATTGGCATTTTATACCTCTAGGTGTTAAGTTGTCAAATTTATTCATTAATTTTGAATTTTTCACTATACCACAATTATTTTGCTTGTGAATTTTTTTTTAAAACTTGCTCCAGATTCCAAGTTTTTTTTATCTTTATTATTTTTATTTGTTAATGTTTTGAGCAAGGTATTGAATTCAACTCTTTTTTTTCTAAATTTAGATTTATTTTTAGAATTTTTTTATTTCCAAAATGTAGAGTTTTATACTCTGTAAATTTTTTTGAAAGAATTTTTTAAAGTTTAGAATTTTTAAAACTTCAAATACTTTCATTAAATTCATATTAATTCAGTTTTTGAAACTCTAATTTATTTTATGAGTTTTTTATTTTTTTCGTGAGGATTTTTCTCGTAAAATATTATAAGTTTAAAATTTTTTATTATCTTTTTCTTATACATAAAACTTCTAAAAAATCCCCTTTAGAGTTCAACGCTTGGAATTTTTATAACAAAATTTTATTATTTTTATTTTTGGGCCAAATATATTTAATGGGCTTAAAACTTGCAAATTTTACTAATAGGCCCAATAAGCCCATTTATTTCTCAATAAACCCAATAAGCTTCCCAAGCCTATTTCATTCTCTAAGTCCTTTTTTTTATTATTCTAATAAGCCTATTTTACTTTCCAGTAAGACTCAATTAGGCCCATTTAGATTTTATAATAAAGCCCAATAGTGTTTTCTCTTTCCAAAATTTTTATTAATTTATTTGGATCCAACATTTTTATACAAAAATTTAATTGAGCCTTTTACTTGACTAAATTCATAATTGAATTAGTCAATTTATAACCTTTAATCTCTTATAATTTAATCCCTCCACTTTATTTTTAATCATAAAATTTGCAATAATAATTTTATTTTTTTCCAACATTTTCATAAATTTGTGTTTATTTATTTTAATTTTTCAAATTTGATAATCTTGTTATACGAGAATGGATTTGATTGGGATTTAATTTGATCATTAAGTTTACTATTATCTAAATAATTATAAAGCCTAATATTAGGCTCCATGACTCATCATGATGAGTCACACATAAAAACAAAATTTATTAATTTATTCTTATCAAAAAAAGTAAAAATCTAGAAAAGATAAAATTAGGTAAAAAAATCATAAATAAAAAATAGTAAGAATAGCTAAAAGCCATTCAGCCAAGGGGATTTTTCATCTCTTTGGCCAGATTGTTCAAAATAAGCCTAATGTTCCATAGCCAAAAAACACTAATTTTCTAAGCTTTTCAAGGTAGTTTACTTAGAAAACTCTTAATTTTTGTCGACTACATGCATGATTCATCCCATTAGTGATCTTTGTGACTACATGAGTTCATGGATTTTGATCCATGTTAAAAAGCCAAGTAGGAAAGCTATGATCAAAGTTTCTTGATTTTATTATTATATTTAACTTTTATTAGTAATAGTTTGATCTTTATCAAGATAATTTGTCTTTGTTGATAGAAATGATGTTATTTTCATAATGTATATTTTTTTGCGCTATTTTCCTTAGCATTTTCATGTTGATTTATGTTAGTATGTTCATTATTTATCATGATTTCATGTATATTTAAGATTGATAAAATTGAAGACATGTATTTATGTGGATATTTATGAAATTATGTGTAGAAAAAATTGTTTTTGCTTGCAATGGAAGTTAGCTAAATATAGTAGTCTACTTGGAATACATTTTTGTGCTTGATTTTATGTTATTTTATATTGTTTCATCATGTTTTAAATTATTAAGGCCTAAGAATAATTTTTACCAAAAATTTTAAGGACTTGGAAGAGTATTTCCCATGTTGGCTGAACCATATAAGTGTTTATTTGTGAATTTTTTGATATTTTTAAGCTATTTTGTAGTTATGGGAAACTTAGATATTAAATTACAAAAATTGCAAAATTTTTTCTAAAGCCATTCAAGCTTGGCTAAATCCATGTTGAACCTTTCTGGGTATTTTCATGCATTTTTTACATTTTTAAATGCATAACATGCATTTTTAGCCTTTTAAAAGCCTTTTTGCAATTTTAGAAAGTTTAGGGGCTTGTTTGTGAAAATTAAAAAAAATTGTTCTATAGTTAACATGTTTAAATGCATTTTTGACATGTTTAAATGCATAACATGCATTTTTTTCTTATTGATTTTGATATGTTTAAAGTTTAATGTTTAATGTTTAACGTTTGCTTTTGTATTTTATTTTATGTAGGGACTATTTTGTAAAGTTAGAAAAGTTTAGGGACCATTTAGTAAAGCCATGCATTTTAGGGTCAAAATGGTCATTTTGCTTGTCAAATTACCCATTTAGGGCCTTTGGTCATTTTGAAACATTTCGAGTATTTTTAGCTATTTAAGGGTTAAAATGTAATTTTGAGAAATTTAAGGGCCTATTAGCAAATTTTGCATTTTAGGTCATGTTTGATATCCAAGTTACCTATTTAGAGTAAAATTATCATTTAACATCATTACTGAGTCATTTAGGGTTATTGGGATGCTTCCATATCAAAGGTACATTTTAGAGGTATTTTAGTAATTTATCTTAGAATCGAGTTTTTTATGATAACTAGGATATTTCCATGTTAAAGGTGCATAATAGGGATAGGTTCATCCTTTTATAAGTTATCGAGTCCTTTAGGGTTACGTGGATGCTTACATGATGAAGATAGACCTTAAAGACATTTTAATAATTTATATCAGAACCAAGTCCTATGTGATTACTAGGATGTTTTCATGTCAAAGGTGCATAGTAAAAATAAGTTTGTTCATTTATGATGTCATCAAGTCCTTAGGGTACTAGGATGCTTTCAAGTAGAAGGTATACCTTAGGGACATTTTAGTAGTTTATTTTAGGACCGAATCCTTTAGGGCCATGAGAATACTTTCATGTTGAATGTGTACTTTAGGAGACATTTTGGTCTCTTCCACTGAGTTTGGGTCTTAAGATAAGTTTTTTTATTATTTTTGATAAAATTAATTTTTTTTAAAAAATTAAAGCAATGTCTCTGATATTAAAATAATACGTGAAATTTCTCCTAGCATATTGGAGGGGTTTCGTGGAACATTTTAATAACGAGATATCCATTTAAAAACTAGAAAATTAGTTTTTTTTTGAATTTTGTAAAAATAAAACCTTTCCTATTCCTTCATCCCTTCAGTGGGTTACGAAATATATTTTGATTTTTAAAACCTTTTGTATTCCTGCGGCTCTCTGATGGGGTGCAAAAGATATTTTGATTTTCAAAAATATAGAAAACCCTATTTTTTCATATGGAATAATAAATTTGTTTAATAAAATTTTATTTTCATATATTAGAATGGTATATACTTGCTCCACCTTTTTCGAATTCCTTTATTGATGGCTCAGCATTGCAATAACTCATTGTATCCAGTATTGGCTAGGAGGTGAGCAGAGGATGAAACAGTACTTTGCTACATTAAAAGCTCATGGTTGGCCTATGATATCCAAATCTTATTGTAACATTTATGCCTCTCGAATTGCTCGCTTCCCTATGCCGACCTCTCCGATATCCCCAATATGCGTCACTTGGTGCTTTTTAGAGTAAGCCTCCTTGCAACTGTCTACTAATTAAATACTGCATATTAAAACCAAATAAAAATCAAATTTTAAGTTAACACACAATTAATAAGGTATCAATGACCGAGCATCATAAGAGGGATTGATCTTTAGTCATGATTGTAACCGACTCTTGGATACTTTCATGGGATCTTTGGTATTATCGCAAATCTTGGATTTATTTTTTGAAGGTTTCATACCCTTTGAAATATGAACTCGATAGGTGACCAATCTCACCTAACCAAAATAGATTAGTAGCAACTCCAAAATAAATGGTTGTTTTGTAATGACTATTTAGGGTTAAGTTGAGCGAGTGATTCATCTCAAAAACTCAATCCCCAAACATGAAAAATAAGAAAATAATAATATGGCCCATAAAAAAATGATATATATAGGAATGAGGGGTACACCTGCCTTTTAAGTCCAGCTGGTCAAGATTCATATCAAAGCCATGTTACGACATCTTCGCAACTTCGCTGAGGATAGGTTAAAGAGTCATGCGTAAAATTAATCACATATTAACAAATTTTGATTGATTCAGTTTCAACCGGTATTTAACTATAATTCTTAGTATTTTCAAAATCAGTTTCTATTTATTTTTTATTTATATGGAAATTTTGATATGTATTGTTCATATTTTTCACTGACCCTTTTGTTCCTTTTGCAGCATTATTTTTATAGGGCATTTAAGATAGAGTTTTTATTATTTTTGAAAAAGTTAATTCATTAAAGATTTATTCGTTCCCACACACACATTGTGCACGTGCATACCATTAGACTCTTCTCTAGGCATATGGAAGAGGCACAGATTACCCAATATTTTAGGAGGGGGTAAAGTAACTATGCCTTCTGGGGTGTTAGTCTGTGCCTAGGCTAGTAAAAAACCTATCAAGTGTAAATTCATATGCCTGCCCAATGTGTTAGCCTCATTACCCAAGATGGGTAAGGATTAGGATACTTTGTTAGTTCTTTCCAAACTCGAGAAACAATTTGAGAACCTACTTAGATGTCCAACCTAAACTTCATGTAATGAACTATGGGGGCCTCACTTAGTTAAAGCCATACTCGTTTTAGAAGTTACCAAATCAGGTACACACGAAGGAAAGCTTTTAACCTTTTATTTTTAGAATTTGATTTTCTCAATAGAAATTAATGTATAGTGTTTTGCCATGATAAATTTTATTTATTTGTCATCTTGATTTGCAATATTGTGATGAATTTTCTGAGGGCAAATTTTGTAGTTGCTATTTCATGTTTTTGTTAAAAATTTCTATGATAGAAAAAATTGACTTTATGGATTCTTTCTTAAGTTTAAAAAAAAAAAGAAAAGAAAGAAAGAAAGAAGAAAAAAACATGAATTTCTATTTTCAGAACAAGATGAAAAACACACACAAAAAAAAGAGCGAAAAATGGAAAAAAGAAGAGAAAAAGGCAACAAAAGAATAAAAAGAGAAAAAAAAAAGGAAAAAAATCAAAATCAAAATCAGATTCATCAAATTTTTAAAGCCTTGAGCTTGTTAAAGAAAAGAGAAAAGATAATGTTAGGATTTTTCCTTTTTAATTTTTGCATGACATTCATATCCCACAAAAGATTTGTAAATTCATTCAAACATTTTTACATCTGTAAGAATCATGCATTAATTTGTTCATAATTTCCATAAATATGGTAAACTCTTTCCATTTATTGCATTTTATGGAGAGGCAAGAATTAGCAAGTTAGAGTCTATCCAAGATAAGTATGGTCATGAAGCCTATGGGATAGAAAATTTGCTTAATAGGCTGGTAAAAATGGTCGAGGATTTGCATAGGATAAAAGATGAACTTTGCCTAGGGGTATTATCATCCTCGGTGAATCTAGAAAATCAGAGTTTGGAAGATCGATTAGGAGCATGAATAAATACCCTGGAGGGAATACCTGAGGAATGGGGCATGAAATTTGAGAGATAAAGGAACAATTGTCTAAACTGGCAAAAATAAAAAATCTTCTATGTTTTTCTTAAAAGTCATCAATGCCTTTAACCTAACCTTTGGCATTTAAAGACTCAAAGACTATATCTTGCATTTTGCTAGACAAAGATTTCAATCCTTGACCTATTAACCTAGTAAAGCAAAGACGCCTAATTCCTTACTTATGCAAATTTGCTTGCCCTCCAACCTTGTTGGTCTTCCCAGTGCTACCTCATTATCTTCTGGTGTCAATACTAAGAAAAGACCACAAAGGAGCAAATTCAATTCAATCCCACTAACCTATAAAGAATGTACTTTCTCTTGTTCTAGAATAAGCTCGTTGTTTTTATGCACATTTTTCCCTAAACCACCTTATCCTCAATGGTATGACATTAATGCACATTGTAAATATCATCGGCGATTATGGGGGCATTTTATAGGAAAATGTAATGTGTTCAAAAGAAAAGTTCAAGATCTACTCAATGCCGGTGTAACTTAGGTTGAACTAAGCTTGAAAGATGCTACTTAATTCCCATCATATTATTGGAAGCATTATAATGCTGAAGGGCAATGAAGTGATCGTGGAGATAATCTTTTGGATACTTGTTGGGTTTTGTAAGTATAGGGTTCAAAAAGAATGATCAGTATTTGCAAGGATTCCCTAGAAACATTAGCACAGCTAGAAAAATGAAGTGTATACAAGAATAGTTCTTTTGTTACCTTTTCTTTTGAATATTATAATTGTGGTTTTGAATCAGAAAGTTTGGGTTAATCAAACAAATGGTGTTGAATCATGGCTCGAAGTCCTTGGATTTTGGCTCCTACAATCATCTCTATGTCTAAATTTAGCCAATTACTTAACATCCAATCTATTCCATCATATGTTGCTCTATCTGTTCATTCATTTATTCATTCATTACTCTATATATCAATTTTTCATTTATTGATGTCCATATAAAGATGATGATAAAAATTAATGTTACAAGACACATGCATATGCACAAAAACTGATTTAAGTTAGTTTTTCAATTTAAGGTGAAATAACACGAGACCACTAGATGAAAAAAAGACATTACTTCATAGGACAGATTGGAACATGTCCAAAACAATAAAGGGAAATAGGAGCCTTGAATACTCCAAACCACTCGAGAAAGTAAAAAGAGGAAATAAGTTATAGAGGATAGATCTGCAGAAATACAAAGCTTTGACTAGAGAAATTTAAAAATAGTCCTATATCATACCAAGACTGCTACTAGCTCATCTAGGGTAGAAAAAGCAATTGTCTCAAGGTACTCAACATTTGGGAGCCAATCTTATAATACATATTTATGCTAAACCTAAAGCTCACTAAAGATAATAGGTGCCATATATGGGACATTAAAATGAGCCTATTAATAAATGCCAACAAATTATAGTCAACGAAAGCCAAGACCATAAAAAGTCAAAAAGGCAAGGAAATCTATTTGAATTTCATCCTCACCTCTAATTTTTTCATTACTTAATATCCTTGGCAGAGTCAAGCCTAGGAAACCTTCCTACCTGAGATGGTACAATTTGAATGCTAGATGCGAGTATCATCAAGGGGTGAAAGGCCATTCCATGAAAAGTTGCAATATCTTAAAGACTAAATTACAATCTCTTAAGGATACTAACTCGATAAAATTCTAAGAGCTAGTGGATACCTATCAAATATAATTGGCTGAAAGTAATCGACCTTATGGTATATGCAAAATAGGGGTAGTTTCTATCTTGACTTTAAAACATTGTACCTTTCCTCTTAGAACTTGTGAATTTTCAAATGAATGAATATTGGGCATTCTATCATAGGCTATGAATTTTGTTAATAATGATTTTTAGTATCTAGGATATTGAAAATATTTTGAAAAATTTTGATAGATGATCACCATTAGATTGGACTTCTTCAGAAAGATTTTTAATCTTCATTAATGTAAGTATCTTGGACATTCAAACATAGACCTTTCACTCATATATGTTCCATTTTGGATTTCTTGAGGGTCGAACAAGCAAGTTTTACTCTTAAAAGATTCAAATGTTGATAGTTTGACATATGTTAAAAGAATGATAGTAATTCTGAGATCTTCCAAATTTATTTGGATAACCTTTTACCACAACTTCCATAACACTCTTCCAAATCCTTGACTTAGAAGGAATAAGAGTAAACATAAGCCAAAAACACCTTTTCCTCTAAAATATAATCTTTTCAATCCAATGCCTGATAAATATGATATCAAATTTGAGGTGTTCTCGCATGCTAATTCGATTTCTTTTTTAAAGGCTTAACCAAAACCAAGATTCATTGGTGGTTACAAAACTAATAATGTTGAGGGGGTATACATTAAACCTTAAAAGAAAAAAAATTAAGTGCAACATCATGTTACTAATGTATTTAAATGATTTCAAAATAGAAGTTATCCTTTTTCCTAGCAGAATGCTCATAAATTCAAATGGCTATGTTTAACATGAAAAATAACCATCTTTTTTCTGTCCTTTCTTAGATATAAAAAATTATTCCCTTTGTAGTCCTTTTTGAGCTTGATGATTTATTCTTTCTTCACCCTAATCAAGGATCACCCTCCACACCATAGGGCATCGTGAAGTAAAGCTTTAAGATCAGAGGAAGCAAATTTCGTTATAAAGTTACAAGAAGAACAAGTCGATAGTCATAAGGCAAATTTTAAAGATAAATTAAATTTCAAATCTTAAGTTCTTTCAAAATAAAGATGAGTTAAAGTTCAAATTTGAAATCCCTTTAAAGTGAAGAATGAGGAAAGCAAGATAAAGAAAGAAATGAAGAAGCAAAGAAAAATGAAAAAAAGAGAAAAAGATAAAGAAACAAAGATGTATGTTCACGTTGGAAGACATACTAGATCAAATTCCTTCTGAAGAGAAATGATCCTCGATTTAATTAACCTTAAACACTTGATTTAGGCCTATTTATTGTTTCTTTCTAAACCGTAAACCATACTTATGCTACGTACCAATATAAATCCATTTCGATCAAATATAGCAATTTAAGTTGTTGAGCCATTCTTAGGAAACTTTAAAAAATTCATCTTTTTGGATGATTTTGAGTCCACAAGAATATTATTGGGCAATCAATTAATCAATCAAAAAAAAGAGGAAAACAAATAAAGTTTTAGGGTGAAAACCTGACAAGGGTAGTCTAGAACAAATTTAAAAGTTGGAATTACTTTAAACCAACAAAAGCAACCACCAAAGAAAAACAACTCTTCCATGCTAATTTAGAAATGATCCAAGACCTTTAGAAATTTCACGACATTAGTAAAAGATTAAGTTAAATGCCCACATATTGATTCATTTCAATATGACCTTTTAGAGCTTTCATGCATTCCTTTAGAAACCTGTGCTAACCAAAGGCCTTCCAAATTAACCCTTTGAGACTTGGTGTTTACTGGCATTATTTTAACACCAGTTAAGCTATTGTATTTGAAGATTAAAAGGATGTTATAACTTAACTATTTACCTTTTAAAAGACTCCTATGAGAGGAACATCCACTTAAATGTGGTCTTGATAAACCTCGACCTTGTAGTACCAATTTCTTCTAATTGAATTTTTGCAGCGCCATCTCATTTATGCCTTTAAATTCATTTTTTTACTTTAAAGATATCCCAAATGGTGATTATCAATCACAAGAAAGCCTTAACAGATGAAGATGGCATATCCATTATCCTTGATATCGAAAAATTCATGGTTGAAACTATTTTAAAATTTCATAGTTTTTGATCAAGTAGATTCTTTCCTAGGTTAGAGTAAGAAGGTAATCTCGTTTCATAAATCTTAAAGCTTAGATGAATTATTGTTGTTCTCATAATTTTAATGGGAGTATTTGAATGTGCTTCGAGTGGCAAAATGTTGACTCTTATCCAACTGCATAAAGTTGATAAGTACTAATTCATTATTTGGTGACTTTTTAGGAAAAATAAAACAATTCTTAGATTCTTGATGTCAAGATTAGAAGAAAGATTTTGATTATCAAGCATGAGATAGCTCTTTAACGATTTAAACCTTCAATTTTAAGTACAAGATTAGACTCTTTATTGACAAAAGAAAAAAATGTCCACAACATTTTCTGAAGATGCCTTTAACTCCAACAAAAAGTGCGGCTCACTTTACCAAATGAAAAAAAGAAAAAATTGTTAACTTTTTATAAAAATGCCTTCAATTCCAAAATAGGTTGGATTATAGGCTGTCCATAGGTAAGCCTATAAGTCAAGTAATATAGTCATGAAAATGCATTATATACATTATGCATGCATTACATTCAATGATTTACAGATCAAAAGCTGGGCATAATATTGGAAAAAATTACTTAGTATGCCAACTTCCTTAAAATAAAAAGGCAAGTTTGGCACCCCCTCAAACCGGTCAAATATCAAACATTGTTTCTATACCAACTGACTAGTATAGTTTCATCTCCGTCAACCCTTGTCCAGCTAGGTATCGTCTTGGTCACCTAAGTTAACTAGTATGATTTCATCTTGGTTAACCCTTTTTGACTTAGGTATCACCTTAATCACCCAAGTTGAGTAGTATGTTTTCATCCTGATCAATCCTTTTCAACCTACGTGTTTCCTTGGTCACCTAAGTTGAGTAGATGATTTCATCTTGGTCAACCTTTTTTGACTTAAGTATCACCTCAGTCACCTAAATTAACTAGTATGGTTTGGTCCTGATCATCCCTTTTCAACTTAGGTATCATCCTTGTCATCTAAGTTGACCAATTTAGTTTCATCTCGGTCAACCTTTTTTAACCTAGGTATCGACTTGTCATCTAAGTCGATCAACATGGTTTCATCTCGATCAACCCTTTTTAACTTAGGTATTGCTCTGGTCATCCAAGTTGACTAGCATTATTTCATGTTGGTAAACCCTTTTCAACTTAGGTATTGCCCTGGTTACCAAAGTTGACTAGTATGGTTTCATCTTAGTTAACCCTTTTTGACTTATCATTCTAGTCATCCAAGTTCACTAGTATGGTTTCATCCTTGTTAACCCTTTTTGACTTATCACCCTTGTCATCCAAGTTGACTAGTATGGTTTCATCCTAGTCAACCCTTTTCGACTTAGGTATTGCTTTGGTCACCTAAGTTGACTAGTATAGTTTCATCATAGTTAACCTTTGTCGACTTAGGTATTACCTGGTCACCCAAGCTGACTAGTACGGTTCCATCCTAGTCAACCATTTTCAAATTAAGTATCAACCTGGTCATCAAAGTTGACTAGTATGGTTTCATGTCGGTAAACCCATTTGGACTTAGGTATCACTATGGTCACCTAAGTTGACTAGTATGGTTTTGTCGAAGTCAACCTTTTTTAACTTAGGTATCGCCCTAAGCATCCAAGTCGAGTAGTATGGTTTCATCTCGGTCAACCTTTTTTGACTTAGGTATCACCCTGGTCACCTAAGGTGACTAGTATGGTTTTGTCCCTATCAATCCTTTTCGACTTAGATATCGCCCTAATCATCCAAGTTAACTAGTATGGTTTCTTCTCGGTCAACCTTTTTTGACTTAGATATCGCCCTGGTCACCCAAGTTGATTAGTATGGCTTCGTCCTATTGTATATTTTTACCAACACTCATGTAGTATTTATGCGGATATGCATTCCAAAAATAAAAAATATTCATGAAAAAATCTGCATTGGCATTTTATACCACAAGACGTCAAGTTGTCAAATTCATTCATAAATTTTGAGTTTTTCACTGTACCCCGAGTGTTCTGCTCGTGAACTTTTTTAGTAAAACCTATTCCACATTTGGAGTTTTTTTTATCTTTATAACTTCTACTAGTTAATGTTTTGAGCAAGGTGTTGAATTTAGCTCATTTTTCTAAATTTGGATTTATTTTTCAAATTTTTTAATTTTTAAAATACAGATTTTTCTACTTCGTGAATTTTTCAGAAGATTTTTTTCTAAGTTTAGAATTTTTAAAATTCTTGAAATACATTCATTAAATTCATATTAATTTTAGTTCTGAGACGTCAATTTATTTTGTAAGTTTTCCATTTTTTCAAATATCAATTTTTTTTATAAGGATTCTCCTCGTAAAATTTTACGAGTTAAAAATTTTTAATTATCTTTTTTTTATACATAAAACTTCTTAAAAATTTCATTTAGAGTTTAGCGTTTCGAATTTTTTAAGAAAAATTTATTATTTTTATTTTTTTAGTCCAAATATCTTTAATGGGCTTAAAACTTGCAAATTTTGCTAATGGGCTCAACAAGCCCGTTTATTTCTCAACAAAGCCAACAAGCTTACCAAGCCTATTTTTGATTTTCTATCAAGCCCATTTCATTTTGTACAAGCCCATTTTAGTTTCTAACAAAGCCCAATTAGGCCTGTTTGGATTTTTCAATAAAGCCAAACAATGCTTTCTCTTTTGGAAATTTTTATTAATTCATTTAGATCCAAAATTTTTGTACGAAAATTTAATTGAGCCTTTTACATGACTAAATTCATAATTAAATTTGTCAATTTATAACTTGTAATTTCTTACAATTTAATCCCTTCATTTCATTTTTAATCATACAATTTGCAATTATAATTTTATTTATGCCTACATTAAATTTATGTATAATTATTTTAATTTTAGAATTTGATAATCTGGTAATATGAGAATTAATTTAATTGGGATTAAATTTTGTCATTAAGGTTAATATTATCTAAATAATTATAAAGCCTAATATTAAGCTCCATGATTAATCATGATGAATCACATACAAAGACAAAGTTCATTAATTAATTCTTATCAAAATGAAAAAAATCTAGAAAAGATAAAATTAAGTAAAAATCATAAATAAAAAATAATACGATATGACGAAAAGCCATTCGACCAAGCAGATTTTTTTTATCTCTTTAGCTGAATTGCTTCCCCTATTAATTGCTCAAAATGAGCCCAATGTTTTGTAGCCACAAAAAAAAAAAACAATTAAAATTAGTAAAATTGCTTAAGTTTTCTAAGCTTTTCAAGGTAGTTTGCTTAGAAAACTCTTGATTTTTGTTGATTACATGCATGATTCATCCCTTTAGTGAGCTTTTGACTACTCGACCTCATGGTTTTTGATCCACGTTGAAAAGCCAAATAGGAAAGCTATGATCAAAGTTTCTTAATTTTCTTGTTATATTTAACTTTTATTAGTAATAATTTGATTTTCGTAAAGAGAATTTGTGTTTGTAGATAAAAATGAAGTATTTTCATATATATATATATATATTGCTATTTTCCTTAGCATTTTCACATTGATTTTTGTTAATATGTTCATTATTTATCATGATTTCATGCATATATGAGGTTGATAAAATTTAGGACATTCATTTATGTGGATTTTTATGAAATTATGTGCAGAAAAAATTGTTTTTGCTTGTTATGGAAGTTGGCCGAATGTACTAGTGTGCTTGGAATGAATTTTTATGCTTGATTTTATGTTATTTCAAATCATTTTGTAAGGTTTGAAATTATTAGAGGCCTAACAATAATTTTACCAAAAATTTTAAGGCCTTGGAAAAGTATTTCCCATATTATCCAAACCATATATGTATTTATTTATGAAGTTTTTGATAAACTATGTTCTAATTATGGAAAATATAAGGACTAAATTGCAAAAATTCCAAATTTTTTTCAAGGCCATTCAACATTGGTTGAATCCATGTTAAGACCTTTAGCGGCACTTTCATGCATTTTTAGCCTTTCAAAAGCCTTTTTGTAATTTTAAAAAGTTTAATGGCTTGTTTGTAAAAATTAAAAAAAAAATTGTTCCAAGGCCAAAATAAATTGGCCAAATGCATCTTATGATTTTTAGTATGTTTTCCTTATTGATTTTGATGATTTTGATATGTTTAATGTTTGAATATGTATTTTATTTTGTGTAAGGACTAGAAACGTTTAGGGACCATTTAGTAAAGCCTTGCATTTTAGCCAAAAAATGGTTATTTTGCATGTCAAATTACCCATTTAAGGTATTTTGGTTATTTTGAAACATTTCTAGCGTTTTTAGCCATTTAAGGGTTAAAATGTAATTTTGAGAAATTTAAGGGCTTATTTACAAATTTTGTAGTTTAGGTTGTGTTTGATATCCAAGTCACCTATTTAGAGTAAAATTATCATTTCACATAATTATCGAGTCATTTAGGGTAATCGAGATATTTCCATATCAAAGGTACACCTTATTAGTATTTTAGTAATTTATCTTAGAATCGAGTCTTTTATGATCACCAGGATACTTCCATGTCGAAGTTGCATAATTGGGATAGGTTCATCCTTTTATGAAATTATTGAGTCCTTTAAGGTTACCGGAATGCTTTCATGATGAAGGTAGACTTTAGGGACATTTTAATAATTTAATTAGAAGCAAGTTTTATGTGGTCACCAAGATGCTTTCATATCAAAGGTGCTAGTAGGAATAAGTTCATTCATTGATGATGTCATCAAGTTCTTTAGATTACCAGGATGCTTTCAAGTTGAAGATATACCTTATGGACAACTAAATAGCTTATTTTATATCTAAATCCTTTGGGGTCACCAGGATACTTTGACACCGAAGGTGTACTTTATGGGACATTTTGGTCTCTTCAGCCGAGTCTAAGTCTTAAGATAAGTTCTTTATTATTTTTAATAAACTTGAATTTTTTTTTTAAAAAAATTAGGTTTCTAATGTTAAAAAAGTGAATGAAATTTCTCCTAACATATTGAAGGGGTTTTATAAATTATTTTGATAACGAGGTATCTTTTTAAAAACAAGAAAATTAAGAGTTTTTGAATTTTGTCAAAATAAAACATTTCATATTCCTCTAGTCCTTTGGTGGGATGCAAAAGATATTTTGATTCTAAAATCTTTTCTATTGCTCTGCTTTTCTGATAGGGTATGAAAGATAATGATAAAACCATTTGTGTTCCTCTGATCCTCTAGTAGGTTGCGAAAGATTTTTTATTCTAAAAAATATTGAAAACCTGATTTCCTCATACAGAATAATAAATCTATTTCATAAAATTTTATATTTTTATATAGAAATTATAATTAAATATTGTATATCGAAACGAAATAAAAATCAAATTTTAAGTTAATATGTGATTAATAAGGTACTGATTACCAAGCGTCATAAGTGGGATCGATCTTATTCATGATTGTAACTGATTCCCAAACCTTTTCATGGGAGCTCTGGTATTATCATAGATCTTGAAGTTTGTTTTTAGGGCTTTTGTAACCCTTGAAATACATACTTCAATAAGTGAGCAATCTCACCTTGCCAAAATAGATTGGTGGCGACTCCAAAATAAATGGTCATTTCATAATGACTATTTATAGTTAAGTTAAGTGAATGATTTATTTAGATAACTCAGTCCCCAAGCACAAAAAATGAGAAATAATAATAATAATAATAATAATAATAATAATATGGCCCATAAAAAATAATGATATCTATGAAAACGAGAGGTACACTCGCTTTTTAAGTCCAACTGGTTAGGATTCATATCTAGGACAACTTGTGGTAATCTCAATTAATATTGGCTATGCTCTTTTGCTTGTTCAAATACAATTTAAGTCTCGACAGTTCATTCTTTCAACTCATGATCTAGGTGAGTTCGATTTTGCTTATGAAGGAAATGGCTATATAAAGAGAATACAAGTCATGGTTGATGAATGAAGAGAGACCTATTGCATGTAATTGGCTTGAGATTGGGATGATATGGCTCCTGCTTATGAGGCTTGGAAAGATAATTGGGTCAATGACATTTTTTTACTTCCAGATGAAGATGTGGTTCTTTTAGCATAAAAGTCACTGTCCAAGATTAAACTGTCAAAGAAAGAATTTGAGTTGAAGCAAGCAACATTCAAGTTAGAGATTGCTCGGTTAGAGGCTAAAAATAAGTGGCTAAAGTATGATTAAGCTATATGTAAGCAGCAATTAAAATAGTTCATAAGAGAAAGGATGATACTGAGTGAGGTGTGGAAGAATTACATCAAGATAACAAACGATTTAGGCTTGTTTTAAAAAATGCCATGGTAGGTAAGTCATTTGAGGAATTAAAATTTGAGTTGTTAGAATTGAATGAGAAAGTGGACTTATGGAGAGGCAGACTAAAAAAGAGCGCAAAATGGGTAGTCAAGCTTTCAACTAACTTGTTAGTGAGCTAAAAGAAGAATGATTATGCTTTTGCTCGATTATAAGTTCAGAATGATGTCAAGGTGGAACTTAGATCTCCATCAGTACCTAATGTTCTTATCAAAGAAGAGGAACAAAAATGGAGCATTGTCCTAATGGATGAACAAAAAAAGGTTTTATTTCTTGTCAAAAGATGTAATTTAAATGATTCTTGTATCGAATAGATATGTGGCTTCAGTTTTTGCATGCAATAGCTAATGTGGATAATGGCAATTTTCTATTAGAGCTATTACCTTAGCTAATAACTTCGATACGTTTGCATAATGTTCATGTCATTGCATTCATACTAATCTTTGTATATGTGTGTGCATTTAAATTCATGCCATAGCATGCATAATAATTGCAATACGAGATTCTAAAATCTAGTGTCCCTTTTTAAGGAAAAAAATTAGGAACACACGAAAAATTATGAAGATATCGGTTCAAAGGAGATATAACACTCAATCTCAACTTAGAAATATGAAGAATGATTTAGAAACCAGGATGGAGAAGATGAAGAAAGCTTAGGAAAAATGATGAAGTGTCAAGAGGGACCTAGGTTACAATTGGCAAAAATCATAGAGTTGATGATGTTAGCTACCAAAGAGAAAGAGCAAGTTGAAGGCTCAGGTTCTCAGGTTGAAATGTTGACCCTAAAAAAATCTATTTAGTTTATGAATAGTGTACAAATAGATAATGAAATGTCTCTAATTCAATTGCCTCAAACCCTACCCTCTATTGGAATTGCTCTTATAGTGCATAAGAGTCCTAAAGTTGTAGTGCCATAGGTGATCATTAATAAAGGGTTGAATTTAGGATCAACTCTAGCAAACCTATTGGTCCTTAATCTTAATGAGTTTGTCGAGTTAGAGAGCTTATGATGAAGCATCTACGCACACTGAAAAGGAGCATGTGTAGTTGCAAGTCATAGAGCAAAGAGTAAGAGCCATCAAAGGAGTAGATAAATTTAGAGTAGTGGATGCTAAAGAGTTGGGCTTATGTCCCAGTTAGTTAGTCATTTGAAATTCAAGACATCAGATTTTGATAAGTTTAATGGTACGACATGCTCGTTTACATACATTAAGATGTATTACCATAAAATGGCAAGGTATACGAATAATGAGAAACTATTGATTTATTATTTCTAGGATTGCTTAACCAGTGCTGCTACTCGATGATATATAGGATTAGGTAAAGCCATAATTCAGACATGGTCAGATCTAGCTTAGGCTTTCTTGGAACAATAAAATCATGTCACATATTAGGCATCAAATCGGATGTCATTACAGAATATAGAGAAGAAGTATAATGAAAGTTTTAGGTAGTA
>JBBYHL010273456.1:0-13312 GCA_038381835.1 Adansonia madagascariensis
AACTCAAGATTCAATAAAAAATATTTTCATATATTTTATTATTTCTAAATACTATTTTTGATATATATAATTTATATTTATAATTTATATATATAGTTTATATATATGAAAGAGTCGGTAATCACAATCTCTTTATTAATAATTCTAATAATTATTATTTTCTTTTTTCAAATAAAGTTTTTCGTTTTTTAGTTTTGTAAAAATTATCACTTTATATCATTTTTATGAAATTCTCCTTAAATTTACGATTGAGATTAAAAATTTTAATCCAAAAACTTATATTAGTTGAAAAAAATTTATATTAGTTGAAACTGATGGGAAGCTAATTATAAAAATCTCATTCTAGACATTCTAGAATTTTCCGTTTTCTTAGTCATTCTTTTGGAATTTGAAATAATGAATTGACAACTTAAAAGGTGTTTTTCTTTTTTGAAGAAGATTTTTTTTCCTCTATCTCTGTTTCTTTTTAATAAGAATTGTTTTAACTGTTTATTTATTTATTTATTTTGATAATTCAGCTGTTTCATTTTTATATGAAAATTTTTTTTAAAAAAATGTCACTGTTTAAACCATTACAAAGAAAAAGATACTAGAGAAATAAAAAGCTATCATATAAGTTTTGGTGGGTATGATGACTATTTTCCCTAAAATAAATATATATATTTGAAGTTATATATGCCAAAAGAATAAAGTTTCCAACAAAAATATATGAGTCATCATTTGATCAACAATTTTAATATTTGGTATCACTGCATTTTATGTCAAACCACATCGGTGATAATGTTTTGTAAGCTTTGGGATTAGGAGAATCCAATATCTTTTCGGTTGTCTGCCTCGGCATAAAGCCTTTCTCTCCCCTTTTAATAATTTTTCTTTTCAGTCGTTGGGTTAGCCAAGTTAAAGATGACAAAGCTGATGTGAACTGGGAAAATATGTTAAAATCTTGCAAATCCAAAGCTCTAATTGAATTAAAAAAAATCAACAATTCAAATTCACTCAATTTAAACAGCAATTAATTTAAATTTAAAATAAATCAAATCCAAATTATTCAAATGATTAGCTCAAATTGTTCTAAAATTAAATTAATTTGATTTTAAAATTTTATAATTTAAACATAAAATTATCTCAATTCAAAATGATCTAAATTAAAAGTGAAATTAACTTAAAAGTGAAATTATCTAAATCGAATTGATAATTTTCGCACTTAAATGATCCAACATGAGTAACATAATTCAAGCCTGATTTGATCCGTCTAATTGCCACTTTAATTCTAAAGCCCACTACCTTTACTTGAAATGCAATTAATTTCATTAATTTGTAGTTGATGGAAACACTAAAGTTTGCATCATCTTATGAAATAAATTAAAGTTATCCTCCCGTTTGAATGATGATAACTTCATTCCGATGACGAGCATTTATAGGTTTTCACGGTTTTTTAAATACCACATATTGTATTAATATTATTTTTTTGTTATATTTTTTTTAGAGTATTACGTATATATAAGTTTTGAAAGATTAATGTATTTATGTTGTATTAATATTATTTTTTCGTATTGTATTATTTTTTTAGTTTTTTCATATTGTGTTTATGTTGTTCCAAAATTGTTAATTTTAATTAGTATTATTCAAATAATTCTTGATTTTGTATAAAGCAAATTAAAATTATCTTCCAATTGATTGAATCAATTAGAGGAGTAATTGTTTGCCATGTAGCTAGCAATTGTGATTTTCATTTTTCAAAATTTTTTAAATAATTATAATGTGTTGAGTAATGTTACTTTTTTATGTTATAATTATATCAATCGTTTGGGAGAGAAATTATTTGTCACATTGCAAGCAATTGTAAGTTGAAAAAAAAAAAGCTTTTTTTTAATATGTCTCATGTATTGTGTTGTGTTACTTTTTCGTATTATAATAATATTCACAATACATAAAAATTTTGCCATGTTGTATATAGTTTTTGACATATTAGTATATTTATGTCTTGTTAGTGTTAGTTTTCGTGTTGTATTGCACTTTGATTATTTTTCAGTATTGTGTGCATCTGATGCCAGTTATAATTAAAATTATTCAAATAACTCTTAATTTTTTATCACATTCATTTTATATAAATTTTTACATGTTTGTATATTTATATTGTGATTATATTACTTTTTGTGTAGTGTTAGATTCAAGTTATTTTTTTATGTCATGTTCATTTTTTTATACTATTTAAATAATTTTCAATTTTGTATCATGTGTCGTACAATGATTTTTTTAAGAAAAGGTTATATTGATTTTTTTGTTTTAAATTACTCAAAAAATTATTATATCAATAAATTATTGGTAAATATTAAAATATTTAATAATAATATGAAATGGGTTGGCGTAAGATTTTTTTTTGATTTTAGGTATAGAATCGAGATAAAAAAATTATGATGATTAAATAACTATCATAGTATAGAAGGGTTTCCATTATTTGAATTTTAAAGAAAAAAAGGGCGAGAGAAGTTCCATTTATTTATTTAAGTTTTATTCGATTGATAATTTTATTATTTTTATTATTTTATATTTTAGAAATTACTCTAAGCAAAAGTAAAGCAATGTCATAATTGGCCAAAATATAGCAATGACCAGTTAAAACCTAATTAATCTAGGTTGGAGTAGAATTTTAGATTTTTGTATTCTAAAAGGATTATGTAGTTAAGTATAATTCGTTAAAAGTTTATTATTTATATCCAAGCAGTATTATTATTATTATTATGAAGAAAAAAATAAAAAATAAAAGCGTCAATCAAACCATATATATATATATATATATATTAAATGAGGATTTAATAACAAATTCAATTTGTTGTCCCTATTACATTTTATAAAATGTTTGATAGTAGAATTATATGATGGTCTAAAAAGTTGAATTTCACTATTTAAGATTTTCACATATTTTCTGGTAGTTGATGAAACTATCCATCTTTTTCCTTGAAGTTTCAAATTCAATCCCATTTTTGAATAGCTATTGAAAGTTTGAAGCACAGGAAAGCAAAAGGAAAATCACGATTGTTGGTTGAAAGGAAATTTTACAACAAAAATCCCAAATCTAAGATTTGGTGATTGACTATCAAAATTTGATTCTGTTTGTCTTTTTATGCAAACAAGTTTATTCAAAATTATCATCAAGAGGGTCAAAGAATCTAAAGCGTGAAAGACCAAAATCCCTCTATACATATTTAACTCACCGAAACAAATTAATAATAATAAAAAAAGAATTATAGACAAGGATTAGTTCCATTAGGAATATAGTCTAGTCGACTTGAGTTCAAGCAGTAAGAAGCTTGAATTTAACCTCGATTAGGATCTAGTTTTAATTTTGATTGAGTTTATTTTTAAAGTTGGAGTTTGATTTAATACAACAATCAAGCCAGTCGAACTCACATGATTAGGCTCGTTTATTTAATAAATATAAACTCAATTCTCATATTTGACTTTAAATTTTATTAGGCTCGCGAGCTACTCAAGTGAGTATCAAGATTCAAACTTGATTCACTTAATAGCTCAAGTTGCTCAAGCTCAAGTTTGGCTTGACAATGATTTAGTTAAACTTAAATAACTTATTAACACAAGTCTCTTGTTTATACCCCAAGTTAAACTGTTAAAAATGAGATTTTGTTTCTTGTTAAACAGGATTTGATCTTTGAAAAATCATTTTAAAAAATACAATTTTAAATACACCATACTGACACGAGAGAGAGTGTATAACTTTAAAAATCATCCAAAACGAAGGTCAAACAGAGCATGATGTACCCTAATCATATTACAACGATTAAAAGAAATGTGTATCCTATGTCAAAATTTAATTATATGATCGGATTTTCTTTGCAATCCTACTTATAATCTTAGGAGACTTTAAGCACTAAATCAAGGGGGAAAAAACTCAATGATAGTAAAGTAAGGTGTAAATCTTAGTGGGCCAATATGGCCTAAATCTTGCAGTAATTTCGCTTCCCTTTTTCTTCACTTTGTGGGACATAATTAACCTTTGTAGGGGATGAATAAAAGGTTAAATGTCAACAAAAGTTTTTTTTGTAAGTTATAACAATGCCAATCTCAAAAGAAATTCATCAATTACAATTTTTCTCAATAATTTGTCACAATACATAATTTTTGGGCGTACCTTTTTCAATAAAAAACCTTGTCCATTGCAATTGTAGTATATGGCCATACTAGACTTTAGTTGATAGTTTATTACTTTTAACATATCTTCACTGACTTCATTCTATTCCAAATTATCTAAGATGGTCTTTTTAGATATCAAAATCTATAACTTATTAAAAGCTATCCCAAATGCATAAGAGAGCTTGATTTGGGATTTTGAAATCCGTTTTATTTGCCACATCACATAGCAAAATTTATGGTCTTAGGGATAATTGTGATATCCAAATAAAAAGTAGGGTTTTTTGGATTTCCTGCATGTAAATTTGGAATTAATTAGATAATTTTAGATTATTTTTAGTTTTGTTTTATCTTGTTCGTACATTATTGGATTTGAATCTTTTTTATTTCGAGTTATTTTGGATCAAGCTTTTTTGATTCGAGCTCGAGTTCTAGTAAATCATTTTTGGTTTAAGATCCTTTTGGTTTCGAAACATATTGGATCTGAATGCTTTTGATTGGGGGCTTAAGTTCGGTTGATCACTATATAATTCAAATATTACCTAGTTAGTGATTGTGTGTTCGTGTCATATTCATGTTGTGTCAAAATATATCTCATATTTTACATAATTTGTAATAAAAATTTAAACTAGAGAAAAATTTAAATGTTCATATTATTTTTTTATATTTAAAGTATTATAAAATTATACACATGTTTACACATTAATAATTCATTTTACGTAAATTTTAATATATTCATGTATTTATGGCTTATTTTGTTATTTTCATGTCATCTTTTGATTATTTTGCCATTTTTATTTTCATTTCATGTCTTAATTCATCTCAAATCTTGCATAGTTTATCCTAATAATTCAATTTTAACTATAAATGAATTTATTTAATAATTGGACCATTGTGCTAACCATAAATTAATATAAATATTATATCTAAAACTTCAAATTGATTTCTCACAGTGAAGTGTGAGCATTTATCTAACATTGTTTAATTTTTACACCTTGATATTGCAATTCTTTAACTTCATAATGCAACTAAAAAATCATCACATATCACATTTTTATTAATTTTTTTTTATATTGTTTTAATATATTCTAAGGGTGTGTTTGGATGAGGAATTTTAAGGTTAAAAAGTTTTTCAAAATTCTAAAATAAAATTTCTTTGTTTGAAAAAATCAAAATTAGAATTTTTAAAATTCTTAGAATTTAGAAGAGGAATTTTAGATAGCTCAAATTCCCTTTCTAAATTCCACCTCTACAGGTTGGAATTTGTAAATTTCCTTAATTTTTTTACTAAGATATTAATATTTATTAAGTTTTTTAATCCTCTTATTATTTTTTTAATTTTAATTACATAAACTCATTTTAAAATTTATTTTTATTTTTATGTTATTAGAAATATTTATATGTTTTTACAAATCTATTAACATTCATATTGCATATTTTTCTTATTTTATTTTTTAATATTATTATTTATAATTATTTTGTACTTTATCAAATTTCAATATTCAAAATTTCTTTAAAAAAATTATTTATCCAAATAATAAAATTATAAATGCTAGTATTTTGAATTGATAAATTTTGAAATGCTAGTATTTTAAATTCTTCAAAATTTTAAAATTCTTCATCCAAACACACTGTAAAGGTGTATTTGGAAGAGCTATCCATTTCAATAAAGGTTTTTAAAAGTACGAAAATGAATATACCTCTTTCGGTAAAAGTATCGGCGAGTTTCACAATTTAGAAAGAATTTTATCAAGGGTTTGAGAACCTCAAATTTTCTATTAAAATTCCAACCAAAGAGATGGTCCTCTAAGTTTACTCACTTTACCTCCACATAATCCACTATAAAATAAAAAAATTCAAAAAACCGAATATCATTTTATTTAACTCTATAAATGTTTATTTTTATATTATCAATAATATTTATACTTTTTAACAAATCTAATAATATCAAGCATATTTTTAAGCATATATGCATTTCTAACTTTAGTAATATTATTCTTGTTTTATAATTATTTTTTATCTTATAAACTTTCAATAATTTAAAATTTCTTCTAAAAATATTTATCCAAATAAAATAATTAAAAATACTAGTATTTTGAAATGATACAATTCAAAATGCCTTTCATTTCATTTTTTTTTAATTTTTAAATTTCCTATCCTATGAACACGATATGTGCAATCTAAAAATCGCACTGACAATGTATGAGATAATTTTTTTTATATATTTATCAAATTGCAAATAAAGTTAAATTTGAGATTTAATCTAAATGATTCGCCCACTTCTTTTAAATGATAAATTCTCGCAAGATTAAATTAAAATTGAACATAGTCCTTACAATATCCTTTCCTTATTAAGTTTCGAGTTCCATATATATTCCTTGTATCAAAAGATTACAAATGAGATACTCTTTTGTGCACCAAAATATCTGTTGAGATTCTCTCTATTACTTTTTTGTCCATTACTTTTTAATACATTAATCATCACCATTTACATGTGTAAGACCCATTCATGAATTATGGGAATCATACCTATGAATGATCATTAAACTTATACTAAACAATAATGAATATAAAAGTAATGGGGGAGAGTAATGGAGCAGAGTTGAATCCAAAATACATATATAGTCAAATAATAAAATATAGATATGTACATTGCTGACCAATTGAATTGTATAACATGTAATAATCATCATAGTGATTGGCTTGGATTTGATAAATGATTTTGTGTGGACCAAACAAGAGAAGATTTTCAATGTGAACATTTTACTATAACATCTATGAAATGATCGCCACCAATCCAAATGTCTTAAATTCTTCTTGATTGCTATTCAAAAGAAAGATTAATTCAACGAGAGATGGGATACAAGCTTTTTAACAATATAAAAGAAGCTACTAAATAAAAGATCATTAATATTTTTTTAGTACAACTATTCAATAAAAGCCAATGATGCTTTCTATTCATGATCAGATGGAGGTATACATTGAATTTGAAACATGCCATATTCAAGTTTTGTTGCATTTAATTAGATTTATTTGATTCATACTTTTATTTTTGTTATTTATTTATCATTTTTAATTCCTTTTTTTTTATTTTCATTTTTATTTAAGAAAATAAAAACAAAATATTGAATATCAAACCTTTTTTGGTGTGATAAATGGTTTGGAAGTCAAGCTCTAAAGATAAGATGCAATTAAGTGCATTCTGGCAATAAAGATGCTTCATTTGTTAGTGACTGTTTGGATGGTAATGGTGATTGGGATTAGAATAAAGGTGTTCATGGGTTAAGTTATTCATCCAAAATCAGAGGTTTGCTTATATTTGAAAGATTTAAGAAAAAAATATTAGTCTTAAAAAAAATAAATCTAAGGAGAAAAAAAAAAGAAGCCATTAGAAAGTGGACCGAGCCTTAGCTTTAACATTAAAAGGTTAGACTTAGTTTGGCTTGTTTTTCGATTATGTAATAGGTTAGATTATTCATCCAAATTCAGAGGTTTGCTTAATATTTGAAATATTTTACAAAAAATATTAGTCCTTGAAAAATGAGTCTAAGCAAAAAAAAAAAAAAAGGCCATTTAAAAAGTGGATTGAGCCTTGGCTTTAACATTAAAAGGATAGACTCAGTTTGGCCTATTTTTTAATCATATAATATATAATATATTATATATTATATTTGAAAAACATGATTTATAAAAGTTTTCAAGTATTCGAAAAGTTAAACTCACTATGTTTAAATCTTGAACACATAATTTTCACTCTTAACAACAGCATAGTGATTGTGCAAAAAATGAATAAGGCATGATTGAATTTTTGGTCCTGACAGGTGATGGTTTCTTTCACTTGATCCCACTTTCTTTTACCGAATACTTTTATGATGGAAACTAAATATGCATGTTTGAATAACTAATGGAAATGGAGAAGAGCAATTTAACTATATAGTAAACACATGATTTTATCGGGGTCGCTTCAAACCAATTGCGTCTAACGTGAGACTTATGATAGAAATGCATCTGTCCTTTATCCCTAGTCAAATTTTGGTGCTCGAAAGTCTAATTAGAAGGCTTAGGATGCCTACGGATAAATTGAATAAAGGAAATCGATTAGGAAGTAGGACATTGTCATGCAAATCATGTGGATGCATCAATACATTTCATAAATGTATTGGTACATTTCACTAATGTATCGATCTATCATCGAGCTAAAGACATGCCTAAGTACTGGTTGCCCAAAGTATTGATACTTTTGCTTAAAGTATCGATACATAGGTTGAAGTATAGATACATTTGCTCAAAATATCAGCACCTTTTCAAGAAGTTTCATTTCCATAATGAAATGTATTGATATTGCATGAAAAAAAGGAAACATGGGTCTGATCAATCACTTTTAGTTGGTGTTTTGCATTCTTAATCATCCCAAATGACTTTGGATCATATTTTGATCCTGCAAGACACCTTATTTAATCTTTTTGCTTCAAACTAAAATAAGTGAAAGCCCTCAAAATATATCTTCTTTAATTAAAAACTTTTAAGGTTTTAGCTTGCTTATTCTAGCTAAAGTAATTTTTCCAACTAGATGAGGAACCAAAAAGTCTTTTGATTAGTTTTCTCAACAAATGGACCTTAGTTTGGTTGAAATATAAGGAGAAGCTCTATTGAGTTAAAGTCAAAAGTGTTTTCATGCATGGGTTAGAGATATAGCCATTTCAAGAGAGTGGTCATCGTTGGGCCATACATGGCAGTTTGGTGACCAGACAAGGTTACTACATGCTCCATTTGGAAGATGCCAGTTTTTGATTAAAACACTAGAGGTTTAGAGAATTTACTTATAGGTAAGTTTGTATGAGGTGTCAAATAGAGGACATGGTTGATGGAGATGAGAGGTGATTAGTGAAGAGGGTTTTATAACCTTTTGGGGCATCCAAAACAGAAGAAGGAAGTTGGATTTCAGCTGGAAAATAGAAAGGAGAAAAGGAGAAAAAAAAGGAAAAAAGAGAGAAAAATGGAAAAAAAGAGTTATTTCAAGTTTCATTCAAGGTAATTTTCTACTGATTTCCAGTTTTAGTTTTGCATTGTCTTTCCTTCTCATGTGAGCTTAAGGTTGCTATGCAGTGGCTAAAGTAATGGTTTATGCTAAAGGTGTAACAACGAAGTTCATGGCCAAACCTTAAGCTATGAACCTCAAGAGTTTTTATGTTTGTTTCTTAATAGGTTTTGCTTAAAGATTCACAAAAATCAACTTTGTATCAAGAAAACTTGTTTATATATATTTTGAACTAAGTTTGCAATGTTTCTAGATGTTTCAAACATGTGGTTTTCTTTGTTCTTACCATTGCTAGTTAGCTCATGTTATGCATTTTTCATGTTATATATGTTATATGCATTATATGGCATTTTATGTCATATGTTCATGAATTTCATTTCTATGTTTGTTGTAATATGTTGAGATAAAAACCTTAATATATTAGAGCAAACAACGTTTCTAATCATCTTAAGGCCCAGCTCGTCAGACGAATCACTCGTCAAACTTTTCATATCGAAATACGAAAGTGACTGGGTTAAAGAGTCACCGTTGATCTGTTTTCGCTAAATGTGATCAATTACCTATTAAAACCAACCACTAAAGAGTTATGAAACTCTAAAAGAATGATTTTATGATCTACATTCCAAAAATTTATAAATTTGGGCACAAAAGTTAGTTACACCATAAGTAAAGACTCGATCCCTCTCATGATGCCCAATATTTAGTACCAACTAATCATACAAATCTGAATTTTTTTTCTTGGTTTCAATCATCTGTATTTTGATCATACTCCCCTTTTTATTCATTAATATTAAACAAATATCATTAACAAAAAAATTATCTTGGAATTTCTATTAGGACTAGCTCGAATTTACAACTGATTTGAAGCTAAAATCATTTGTAAAGAAAAAATTCCAAAAAAATACTTGACTTAAAAAATACTCACTAATTGACTTCATTTTCAGATTTTTTTAATCAATTATGACCCAATTTAAAAGAAATCACAAAATAGCACATTTAGACTAAATTGAGGAAAATTACAACTTTGAAAACAATATAAAAAATCAACTTTATTTAATTCAACTTGGAAGCTTTTGTGTGACCACTGCGGACCTTTTATAGGACACACCTAGACCTATTGACACACTAAATATGACTCCCAAAATCGATTTTGAGGCATCAAAATGCCTTAGAATAATAGACATTAAACCCAAATAGACTTAAAACAGGGACAGATTTGACCTTTTAAGCATTCTAAATGTATTTTGAATTATTTCTATCACGTAAAATCACCAAACCAAATTATATGAATGCTAACTCACTATGCTTCAATTAAAAATATTCCAAAAATGCCAAACAATCATTTTGGCTATCACATACATTTTTTAATTGGACACTATTGCATTATATAACTTGTCTAAATAGCCTGCCTTCTGAACTTTATTCTTGATTCATCTGGAATACCCACCGGATGAGCCATGCATTCTTGGAAAGCTTATTCACTCCACTTTTATGTAAAAATATGAGAAAAATATGAAAAAATGATTATCCATATTCAAAAATAGTACATATTACTGATTAGGCGCTGAAATAGAGCCATGCGAATAGTTCTAGTTTTAGGATTTTTCAAACGTTTCAAAAACCCATATGCAGCCAAATTAATGAGGATTAGAGGGAAAAAATTCCTAAGGGCTATAACCTAATCAAAATATATCTTTTTTACAAGTCTATTGTGCTAGACTACAATAGTACTCTGATGTGACTTGTGATTGCGAAGTATTTCATCTAATTTTTTAAACATGTTTTTGGATGTTCGAACATCTAGAAATGAGACTAGCTAGACTCTTCAAATGTCATATATGAGGAATCAACAAAGACTTCTCAACGCTATGGCCTAGAACTATGTTTTCCGACATTGGTGATATGCTTGGAAGTCATGCAAATGTATATGCTTTTATCACTTTTATTCATTATTATTTATTTTTAATAGGAGTGGCACACCAATGCCACTCACTTATGTGCTGTAACCAGCAACCAAAGTAACACTAAACAACATAATTTGACTCACCTAAACATCAACTAATGACTCATATTAAGGCTTACTAGGTTAAGACTCAACAAAATATGTTTAATGCTTAAAAAACATTTTTATTTGCTCTATATCAGCTTTAATTCAAGCTATTTTATTTAGTATCCTAAAGTTACTCATTAAAGAGCTTATTATACAAAACTAAACCTTGACTCACCTATTGATTAAGTGAACCAAAGCTTGCCCTTGGGGGATGGATCTTTTGAGAAAAACAAAGTTTTACACATTCTAAACACTCTAGCATGTATTTCATCAAACATACAGAATACTAACCTATAACTCCAGCAAAAACTTATTTTAAACACAAAATAGCCTAGAGCCAAATCATTCATGCTTATTTGGTTATTAATTCTCATCATTTAACAATTAAACAGGAGAAAACAAGCTTGGATTCAATTCAATTAGCATGCTTAACAATCAAAATATGCTTTTAAACATTTAAGCTCATTAATTGAACAAGTAAGCTTCTAAATGCATTCAACTAAGCATAAATTTCAATTTATCTAAGTTTAAACTAACTTATTTCACCTAAGTTTCATCATTTAAGCATAAATTATATGCAAAGCTCACTCATTTGCACCAAGAAACCACCATGGCCAAAACTAGCTAAGGATTTTCTAGGTTGTTTGAATAGTTTTCCAAGTTCAGAAACTTATGATTTCACCATTTAGTACTAGTTTCAAGTTCTAGTTGCCTAAGTTTTAGTTCAAATCAGCTCGTACTAGCTCAATTTAACAAGACCATGCAAGATTCAATGAATTAAGCTCTAAATCTATATTGCCTAAGCTAGCCAAACTTGAATCTCCTTTTTCTCTCTTCTTTAAACACATAAACAAGCTAGAGAATCATGATTTCATCACAAAACTTCAAACTTTTATCTCAATATTATCAAATTCTAGCTCAATTACAGTTAAATCTTTAAACTTTAACAAATTAGGTTGGCCAAATCCTAAACCTTAGGAGATCTCATGTTTGAGCACTAGGTTTAGTTCATTAATCATGATTTAAGTTAGATTTCCACAATTAATCATAGGATCATACTTCAAAGAATAAGAAATCAAGTAAATCATAACTCAAAATCAGATTAACACATCATAGCATCAAGAATCAAGATGGTCAAAACTTAGAGAGCATGAATAGGCTTGGTTGAAACATTAATCATGCATAGAATAAGCATGAAACAATCATCAAACATGCTAATTGCATTGAAATTAAAGAGAAAAGTAAGAGATTATACCTACTTTAAGCTTGATTTCCTCCTAAAAATAATGAAAGCTTGAGACAAAAAGGAATATTCTAGATTTTCTAAAATTTATTAAGTGTTTAAAAGCTATAAAATTATGGGTGATCACCCTCATTTATAGGCCTTGAAGGTGGTGATTTAAACTTTAATCACCTTAGGGTGGTCTTAGCATGATCACTAACCTTTTAAATAACTTAGGGGAAAGTGCCATTAATGAATAGATGATTAAGATTTGGCACATTAATCACATGGGAAATTCGGCCAAGGCTATATTCTATAGTAATTTGTACAACTTTTTATGCCATTAAATTGATCGTGATTTGTCTATGTAAAAGTGCAATTGAATGTTCTGTCCTACAGCAAAAATATATCCTAATGACTTTATTCAAAAAATCTAGTCCTGATTACACCTTATTAACCTAAAGTCTATCTTTAGTTTCATCCCAATGTTATCAAATTTGAAATCTAAGTTGTAAAACTCTTCCAATTTCAAAATCTAACTCTAGGTTAAAAGTGGACTTTTTATAGTTGACTTTGCATATAGTTGACTTTTGATTAGATCTTCTAAAACAAGTTTTTTTATCCAAATATCATCAATAAATGCTCTCATCATCTCAAAAGATAGGTACTAGTCATCTTTCAACATTCTTGAATTTTTAAGATTCGAGTCTCAGTTTTCCAAATCTAGCACCTACGTTCTAAGTTGGGCAATTAAGCTTAGATGCCTTCTTATGTTAAACTAAGATTATGGAAGCTAACCAAAACTTTAATAGGACTTTTATATCATCTGTAACTCATCTAAGATGAACCAGCC
>JBBYHL010273456.1:13412-25046 GCA_038381835.1 Adansonia madagascariensis
TAATGCATGTGATACCCTTACTAACTATCTCTAATGAAAGGAATATCAATTCTCACTAATCTTCTACCTAGTCGATGAAGGAAAATCTCCATCCAATCTTCTACCTAATTGAATGGAGCTGAGTCAAAACATGCTTTATAAAATTTCCACATAGTTGAAAAAAGAAGATAATTGACTCCACTAGTCTTCCACCTAACTAGTGAAGCTGACAAAGAAAAAAATACCTTGTTGATCTTTCATATAATTGGATGAAGCTAACTTAGTTTCCTTTTTATAGGGCATAGCCTTCTTACAAGGTGCCAATTTTGCTAGTTTTCTACCTAACCAACTAGACTAGAATTTTTTTTTTCTTCTCTTTCTAGTTAGCAACTATATTGGATTTGACTTACTAGGTAAGGAATGAAATTACCAGTGGTATCATCCATTAAGGAATGATTTTTGTTTCTACTGACACCATTGGAGATATCTTCTTTTTGAGCAATTTCTTATAAGGCACTACAAATGCATATGCATGATTCCTACTTTCATGTTAATATGCAATCACAATATACAATTAATCTCAATTTAATTCATGATATGCTATTTTTAGCAAAACAATTGTCATGAAGCTCTTGCTTTCATTCATTTCTTTTGCATCTCAATCATTCTTTTCATGGTTTTTATCACCATTCTTTTCTATGTTATTTTCTTCTCTCTTTTTTCAAAAACACTTAATGCTCATTCTTTTCAACTGGATAACATCCTCCATGTTTCATCATCATCATCATCCATACATCTCATGATTTTTAGCACTATTTTTTCTTTTCATTCTCAGGTTTTTTCTTTATAGCATTCAATCATGAAATATTTTCACTCAGGTAATCTCAAACTTAAATCACCAAAATTTGTAATAGATACCACCTTTAATCATAAGGTATTCATGAGAAAACATCTTAATGTAACAAAGACGAAATTAATAGTAAAAATAACTTAGGTGAAACCAAGACTCAAACAAATAACCTTTAACGAAACCAAGATTGAAATGGACTACCTTAGACAAAACTAAGACTAAATCTAACAACCTTTAGCACAACCAAGACTAAAAGATGAATTAGACAAAACCAAGATTCAAAGAAACAAATTGGACAAAACCCAAAATCTAAAGATGGCTTGAAGAAAATTAAGGTTTTAAAAAATAGCCGAATTAAAACTAGCCTAAAGACAAACAGGATGAAACCTAAGTTTAGAGAAACGACCTAAATAAAACTAGCCTAAAGACAACCTAGATGAAATTTAGGTTTAAAGCATAGATGAAACCAACCTAAAGATAACCTAAATGAAATTGAGGTTTAAAGATGGTCCAGATGAAACCAACCTAAAAATAACCTAAACAAAATCGAGGTTTAAAGAAATGGCTTAGGTGAAACTAGAACTTGAAAACAACTTGGACAAATCCAAGGTTTGAAGAAACAGCCTAGATGGAACCAAAAACCTAAAAATAACCTAGACAAAATTGAAGCTTTAAAGAAATCGCTTAGATAAAACTAGAAACCTAAAAATTACTTAGATGAAACTAAAGTTCTAAAAAATGGCCAAGACTAAACCAAAAATCTAAAAATAACCTAGAAAAAACAAGGTTCTAAGCAATAGTCTGGGCTAAACCAAAAACCTAAAGATAACCTAAATGAAACTAAGGTTTTCAAGTAATGACCCTAATGAAACTTGCTTAAAAACTACCTTATATGAGTAGCACCGATGCTTCATGGTATGATTGTAACAATCATAAAGTGTGCAAATGCTTTATGAAATGATGTAGATACAATTATTCACCATGATGCAACTATCTGATGCCCCTAAAAGGATATATCTATAATTATCCCTCAAAATATATAATCAATGTATAATACTCCCAATGCATATGACATGATACACATATAAACGGAAATAACACTTGTAAAGCTTGAAACTCTAATTGATTGCTCTTTTGAAATGGTGATGCAATGCATACTATGAATGTTATGCAATGCTACAAAACTTGTCAGGTGATATTGTGTATGGTATGCAATGAATGTCATGCACTACCAATATCTCGAGGAAATACTTCTTTAATTAAGCTCACTATCTCATTTTTTTCAACCACTTTTCCTTTGTGATTTCAACGCATGTGATACCTTTTATTAATTTCAAACTATCATCATTCACCAAAAGTTTTTTCTTTTAATTCTGTGATCTGAATAATCAATATTCATTTCATTCATTTTTCTTGCCTTAGAATATTAATAATTTCAATCGTACCCAGGTTTGGATCAACTTTTCTTATTATTTCCTTTACTAAAAGTGCACTTTAAGCTCCTCATGCTAACAAAAGGTTCTTTTCAAATCACCTACCATTTTCGCAATGGTTTCCCCATTTGAACTAAAAGTCCTTGCCTCATCATTTTCTTGATCTTCTCATTTAGAAAACATGACTCCTAACAATCTTTCATCCTTTATTTAGGAGAGCCTTTGCCTTTAATTATGACTTCTTTTTCTCAAAGTAAACACTTCTTTATAAAGTGTATTTGCTTTAATCACTCATTTAAAGAAAACTGTGTTTGAAAAGTATGTCCCTCCAAAGCGCATAATATTCAAGTTTTTAAAAGATTAATTATTTATTGCTAGGAAATTCCCTAGATGGCAATTTCATCTTTTACAAATTTGGTCAAAAAGTTTTGCATAAGAAGACTTTGATTAGTCTAAAGGGGTTTTTGTAAAAATGAAATATGTGCCTTACTATCCTGGGCTCCTCCATGGATCAGCCTTTATGAAACATGGATTCCTTAAGAATCAACCAATATCATTATTTTCATAAGTTTCCCTCCATCAATAACCCTATTGGCATTAAGATTGGTCATGACAAGATAAGGTTAGGGGATTAATTTGGAAAGGTAAAGATTCTAACTTTTCAAGTTAGTCCCTTTAAATGAGAGCCAACACCTTAGCATATTTTGGAACTTTGTGTCCCTAGGTTTCTTTCTTCTTGACAAAATCTTAGTAATCCTATGAGTGACATCAAAAATTCTATTTTGCTTTAGACTGCCCATTTTCGGTTTTTCACCCTAGAGCTTGATTCTTTCCTTTTTTTCCATTTTTCTTTGCTTCATCCTATTTTAAGGAATACTCAAAATCTGTCCAAAAGACTATTTCCTAAAAAATAAGCTTATCAGCTTAAATAGCTATGCTTGATCAAAATAGACTTTTCTAGGTACATAATGTAGGCCATGGTTATAGTTTAGAAAGAAAGGGATATATAAGCCAAAATCAAATGTTTAAGGGTGAAAAGATCGAGGATTATTTCTTTCTATGAAGGCTTTCATCCTTTCTACCTTTTTCGACCACACTTTACCTTATATCTTTATTTATTTCCCTTTTGCATTTTTCTTTTGTTTTGTTTCTCTTGAGCTTTGGCTTTTACTTTCATTTTTCCTTTTCTTTTTCTTTTTTTTTCTCTTTTTTTCTTATTTTTTTATGTAGGGAATCCTAGATTTTGAAAATTTAGTCTATTTTGACTTTACCTTAATTTGTTGGGCCTTTTTTAAAACTATAGAATAGGATGTCTACCTTCACATTTCTTAAAGAAATTTTCTCTTTCCATGCTCCCCAGTGTGAAGGGTGATCCTTCATTAGGGTTCATAGAAAGAATTAATTCATTAGGCTCAAAAAAGGTAAGCAAGGGAAACAATTTCTACGTTCAAGAAAGGATAGTGAAAAATGGATTGTTATCTTAAGCACAACTACATAGGCTAAAAAGTCATTCTATGACAAATAGCTTTTAGACAATCTTATACATCAGAATTAAATGATGTTGCATTTTATTTTTTATTTTTTCTTCTTTTTTTGTTTTTAATTTTTAATTTTTATCCTTCAAAATTCACGCCTTAATTATCTTTTTTCTCCACATTGATAGGCGTGTCATTTTTTGGTTAATCACTAATAAGATTATGGGACACCAAGATCAAAATCTACTAAAAGCATCCTATGTTTAAATTAATAAAAAATTTCTAGCTTCGAATAATTCAAAAAGAATATATCTCAAAAGGGTGAAACCTTAATGTTAGGCTATTCAAAGTGGTATGAAAGAAATAGGCTTAAAAGGTTTTCTAACAACAAAAAGTTGCGTTAATAACCCATTATGCCCTGGGATGCAAATCAATTTTCAAAAGAAATGACAAGGAGGTCCACGTTTCATAAGGCTAGAAAGAAAGGTAAATTTTAGCATAATCTTAGCTGAGTTACCGTAGTTTTATGACCTTTACCAAAATATATGATCCACTTGATTTCCAAATAAATCCATGAATTAATAAATCTATTCTATCACTCTAAACCTAAGTTAAAGCATTTATTTGATTAGTTGTTTTAGAGCAATCATCATTGGTGTAATTCAAAATTAGTTCCCTAAAGTTATGGGTCCTTTAGGCAATATCAGTGTTCATCCAAAAGTCTAGAAAATCAATGTAGGGACACAAGGGAAAGCTTCATATTGTGGCTTAGACCTCTTCTTTTTTGCTTTGGACACCTTATCCTCTTTGGCACTAGGTATGTTACTTTCTAGAAGTTTTTCATTCTTAATTGCTTTTTCAATCATTCCCCTGAATATGAAAAGGTCAGTAAAATTCATAATAGCAATCCCCATAAGCCTATCATAGAAAAAACTTAGCAATGTCTCCAAAAGGTAGACTGTCTTTTTTTTCTTGGTCAATAATGGATGCATTTGTGTAGCTTTATCCTTCCACCTTTGTGCATACTATTGAAATTTTTTAGTAGGCTTCTTCTTCATATTTTGCAATGATAACCTATCTAAAGCCTAATATGTTACATGCTTATAATGATCTAGGAAAGCCCAAGTTAAGTCCGACCACATTTGAATCTTAGCCTTGTCTAACCTAATGTACCATCAAGCAAAAACACCAATCAAATTGTTGTAAAAACAATGGATTAACAATTTATAATTCTCTTTGTACCCTACCATCTTATGACAATGCATCCTTATGTGAGCAATTGGATAAGTAATTCTATTATACTTTTTAAATTTTAGGATTTTGAATTTAGAAGGGATAACCAAACCAGACACTACACCTAGTTCCTTGGCATCCATAATCTCAAACTTGTTGATACCATCAATAGCCCTTAATCTCTTTTCTATCACTTGCAATTGCAATTACTATTTTATAGCTTGTTTAGATGCCTTTTCTAATTTCATAGAATCATCGACATTAGGCACCAATGGATTAACTAGAATAGACCCCCTAATTGGTCCCTTTTTCTTAGACATGTATTGTATTATAACTACTGCATTCACATATACCATAGGAGTAAATCCAATGAACAATAGAGCTTGAGGCATCTTAAGTTTAGGTGTAACATAATTTACCCATAGTACATTGACTAGTTCATCCAGTTTTCTTCTCAGATCATCCGTTTCTACCTAAGTACCTGATTTCCTGACTTCTTTTATTTCTTTAGTAGAAATGGTTATTAACTTTATTATCTTGCCTAACTGCTGTCTAAGTTCTTTTTAATCTTTCATCATATTCTCTTGCATTTTCTCAAGTTTATCAACCCCTGTAGATGAATTTCTATCCATGCTTGACAATGCTTGATGACTTTAAAGCCTCTAATTCTAAAAGAAATCTCCTTAAAAAAACCTTTTATTGAATCAAACTCTAAATCTATCTTCTTGGGTTTATGGGATGCATGTTATGAAGGAATATGTGCATGTATGCAAATGAGTGCAATCATGCTATTAATGCAACACATGAAATTCATTATTGAGCAAACATTACCCCCCAAAAAACCTTCAAGACATTCGTACCTTTGGGTAAAAAACTAATCTCATTATGTATAATACAATGCATGAACATTATTCTCTTTCTATTACCTAATTATGATACTGTGATGCATACAAAACAAACAAGGCAAAACAACATCATAGATTAGTCATATAAAGAATATGGACATAATACCATAAAATATATTGGATATTTTGAACAGTCCCTAAAAATTTTGCTTCCAAGCTTTGTAGCCTCTTAGAATTGAAGGGACACATTTATTTTAGTATTAGGGTTCCTACCTAGGACTCTAGCATACTAGCCCTATCGATGCATGATCCTAATTTAAGGCAATGATTCCCTTTAAAACACTTTTCTTAAAATCGAGCTATCATGAATCTTTCTATATCATCATTAGCCATCAGTTTGAAAACATAGCGGTACATTCAAACATTTTTAACACTATAACATTCATAATGCAAAACTTCAAGGTGTCCATTCACCTCAGCTTGATTTTATTTTTTAGACACATTTTAGCCATTAACTTAATAGCCAAAAGACAAGTTATAATCAAATGTAAATATAAACTCATATTAATGGGATAATAAATATCCTAAGTGGTGAAGTTCTCGAGATCTAGACTTAAAAAAAATGAATCGAGAGAATGTTGGAAGCATTTCCCAATTGTACCTAAACTTCAGGTTCTTCTAGACTTCTAGGATAGTCAACTAAGTTTGGCTCTTATGGTTCAATATATGCATGTTTAAGATGACCTCTAATGCATGCGGTCCCCAAATCACTTTCCCTACTCAGCAAGGATAACCGAGGCAGCCTGAACCTAGGTCTATCGTAGGCTTCGAGGAACATGTTTGATCTGAGTAAGAACATTGCTCATGTTTATATGGTTAAATCAAAAAAACAAGTGCAATGCACCTTGAAGGCGTTGACCGATTATACAAATTGTTAATCATGCTGTCACGACATGTCCTTCTCATGACATGCTATGACTTAAAAATGAAAGAGGAGGTAAAGGGGAGAGGCTCACCTTTGAGTCATCCTTTGATTGGGATTTGGATTAGGCATAATATAGTGAAAGTCGAGGGAAGGTTCATTGGACAAATCGCTCGTCCAACCGATTTTGGATGGATATTACAAAATGACCATGACCTAGAGTCGCTACTATAGACAACTAATTTCGTCTGGGTTCTCATTTTTCTTTTTTAATAATCCTTAATATCTGACATTGAGGACTTAACTGCAACCCTGATTGGGAATGATCTTTTTCAAATGAATCAGACATTCTCAAAACCTTTTTATCTATAGTTAAATTGTTGCAAGTTCACTGATAAAAAAAATTACACTTTGATCTTTAATTTTGGATATATAGGACGGATATTTAAGAGAAAAATTATTTTTTATCTTTTTTGGTCAAAATTTTGAGAATTTTCTTCTAGGAACAATATCGTAGTTAAATTTTCTATTTTTAAGAACTTTTAGAGAATTTTTCATTAAACCTGAAAGTTGACCTTCATATAATTATACCGACACCTGTATGATATTTATGCTGATATGTACTCCTAAAAATTAGAAATATTCAAGGAAAAATTCATATTGGCATTTTATACCATAAGGAGTTAGGTTGTCCATTTTTGTGACTAATTTTGAATTTTTCATTGTATTGTGAGTTTTATACTTGTAAAATTTTCCTGATAAAATTATTTTGGGCTTTGGATTCTCATCTATACCATTTTGTAAATTACTGTTTTGGATAATAGGTTCCACTTCATTTTTATGTATATTTTAATGGATACTTTGAAATTTTCTTGGTTCTAAAACACGAGCTTTCTTGTATCTGTAAAATTTTATGATGGAATTTTCTCAAGTTTTTAACTTCAAAATTCTTTAAAAATTTGCATTTAATTACCATTAGATCAATTTTTTTCAAAATTCATTTTATTCTAAAAGTTTACATTTTCTTTCCGTTTACAAAATACGAAATTTTTTACTCTGTAAATTTTTTCGAAAAGATTTTTTCTTAGTTTATAATTTTTATTATTTAATTCCTATTAAATCAGTTTAGGAGAATTCCTTTTATTTTTATCAGTTTTGTATTTTTTTTGTAATCCTTTTGTTTTCGAAATACAAAATTTTTTTACTTCATAATTTTTTCAGGAAGATCTTTCTTAGTATATAATTTTTCAAAATTCTTTAAATATTATTATTTAATTCATATTAAATTATTTTTGAAAAATTCAATTTTTTTATAAGTTTTAGAATTTTTTCTATTACCGAGATTCAGGTTTTATACTTTGTAAATTTTTTCAGTGAGATTTTTTCAAGTTTCTAATTTTTTAAATTTCTTTATATATTATTATTTAATCCATATTAAATCAATTTTGAAAAATTAAATTTATTTTATGAGTTTTAGAATTTTTTCTGTTACCAAGATAGAGAGTTTTCTATCCGTAAATTTTTTTGTAGTATTTTTCTGAGTTTCTAATTTTTAAAATTCTTCAAATATTGTTATTTGATTCATATTAAATCAATTTTTAAAAATTCATTTTATTTTATGAGTTTGCCATTTTCTTCCATAATTTTTTTTGTTTCCCAAAATACGGAGTTATTTACTCTGTAAATCTTTTGGGAGAATATTTCTTGGTTTATAATTTTTAAAATTGTTAAAATATTATTATTCAATTTATATTAAATCAGTTTTGAAAATTTTAATTTATTTTATGAGTTTTAAAATTTTTCCTATTACCAAATACGGAGTTTCCACTCTGTAAATTTCCTCAGTAGGATTTTTTGGAGTTCATAATTTTTAAAATTCTTTAAATATTATTTTTAATCCCTATTAAATTTTTTAAAAATTCAATTTATTTTATGAGTTTTTCATTTTTTCATAGATAATAATTTTTTCGGGTAATGGTTTTTCTCGTAAAATTTTACGTGTTTGCTATTTTTAATATTTTTTCTTGTACATAAAATTCATTTTTATCATTAGATTAAATTAAATTGATCATATAAAATTTTGTTGTAAATACATAGTTTTTAATTTTATAATTTAATTCTTATAGTTAATTTTTACGGTATAATTTTAGATATTATATACAAATATCACTCAAATATCTATAGAAATCAATGATATCAGCATGACATCATAAGGAGACAAGAGTTATAAATTTAAATCCAATCAATTTGTCAAAAATCAAATCATATCTTAAACAAATCAAATAAAATAAATAAAGAAATTATGACATGTAATAAATGAAAGAAAATTCTTATGGATTTTGGATGGAACTTCACAAAAAAATGGATTCAGAAACCACCATTCTTGTCGTCCACCACCTTGGAAAAAATAAAAGACAAAAATTCTCTCAAACAGAAAGCTTTGAATATTCAAATTTAACCATTTTTCATAGAAATTTTTAAGAAATTTTAAGTTTAAAAGCTTTTCAAGGTAATTTCATCTAGAAATTTTGCAATTTTTGCTTACATCCATCATTTTTTTCTTTAATATGAGTCAAAATCATGGTAAGCTCATCGATTTTATCCATGTTGAAAGGCTAACATGTTGATAATGATCAATTTCCTATATATTTATTGATATATTTAATTTTTTTTGAAATATTGTTATTTTTGATGAGATATTAATTTTCTTGAATGTATATGTTTATGGTTGTATTGTTATCCTTAATATTTTCATGTTAATATGTTGATCTACATATTTATATATATTCATTTTTTTGTCATTTTATTTTTCTATTTAAACTTGATGATATTTATTCATGTTTATTTTCATGATTTTGTGTTACAAAATATTAATGCATATTTTTTTCTTACCTTGGCCGAATTTGATATGAATTGGTAATGATGATTTTGTGCTTATTGTTGTCTTGATTTCAAGTTTTTTAGCCTATTTTGTAAATAATAGAAATTTTAAGGATTAAATCATAAAATACGTAAACTTTCCTTACGCCATTTTTGGTTTGGTCAAGAGCTTTATAGGCTATTAGAAAACTGATTTTGTTTGTTTTGGAACATGTTTTAGGTGATTTTAACATTTTAGGGGCCATTTTGTAATTTTAGAAAATTTAAGGCCTAAATTGCAAAATATGCAAATATTATGTTTTATGGCCAAAAGTGCTTGGCTGAACCTTTATGTAAATTTTTGTTCATGATTTTTGGGTTAATTCTTGGCTGGTTTGATGATTTTTTGTGATGTTTTGTGATTTTTTTCAGTTAAGGGTCAAAATGTAATTTTATAAAATTTAAGGACTAATTTGTAAAAATAGAAAATTTTTATTTATGGTCAAAGGTGTTTGATCAAACCTTCATAGGAATGTTTTCCATGATTTACATGCTGATTTTTTTAATGATTAGTCATATTTTGTGATGATTTATTATGTTTTTTATGTAGGGGTAAAAATATAATTTTACAAAGTTTAAAGGTTATTTTGTAAATTGTAGAGAATTTTTTTTAGGCCAAGGTGTTTGGCCAAATGGTTGATGATATATTGGTTGTATTTTCATGCATAATTTCATATGATCTTTATAATTTTTAGGTTATTTTATTATGTAGGGGCTAAAATGATAATTTAGAAAAGTATAAGGGCTAAATTGCAAACTTTGGTATTTAGGGGCTAAATGGTCATTTTGTCACTTTTAAAAATTTCTATTATTCCTATGGCCTTCTTTAGGGGTATGGAAACTTTCAAACTTTTCATATTCTCTCAATTTTCTGTTATGTACGAAATGAAATTTTTTTTTTTTAAAATTAAAGGCTTAATTGCAATTTTTGCATTTTAAGCCAAATTTTGAACTTTAGTTCTCCATTTAGGGTAAATTCATCCATTTCTCATCATTTTAGTGTCCATTATGGTTATCGGGATACTTTCACGTCGAAGGTATACCTTAGGGTATTTCTCTAAAATTTGCTCATCGAGATGCTTTTACACCAAACATGACTATTTTAGGTTGCTTTAGCCTTCTAAGGTCATTTTAAGTCCACTAGGGTTATCGGGATACTTTACGTCAAAGGTATGCCCTAGGGGCATTTTAGTAATATTTTTTATCGGGACACTTTTATGCCAAAGGTGAATATTTGAGGATTGGTTTAGCCTTCCAAGGTTATTTTAAGGTCCACTAGGGTTATCGAGATACTTCCACATCCAAGGTATACCATAGAGGCATTTTGGTAATTTTTCTCACAGGGATGCTTTTATGCCAAAGGTGAATTTTGGGATAGTTTAGCCTTCTAAGGTCATTTTAATGTCCATTAGGGTACTGAGATACTTTCATGTCAAAGGTATACCTTAGGGGCATTTTAGTAATTTTCTTATAATCGAGTTTTAGATAGTAACCGGGATACTTTTATGCCAAAGGTACATATTTAGGATAGGTTCATCTAGTTTTGTTTATTTTGACGCTCATTAAGGTTACTGGGATACTTTCATGTCGAAGGTATACCCTGAGAGTATTTTCGTAATTTTTTTGAGCTTAGTCTTAGAAATTCATTAGGATGCTTTTAGGTCGAAAATGCATATTTAGGATATGTTCACCATTTTTCAAGCATATTTGAGTCTTTTAGGGGTTACCAAGATCTTTTACGTCAAAGGTATACCCAAGGGTATTTTTATAATTTTACATTAGAACCAAGTCTTATATGAATGCAGGGATACTTTTACGTCAAAAGTACACATTAGGAATAGATTCATCATATTGGACCATTTTTAGGGCTTAGGGTCCATATTTTTAATTGTTAGCTTTGAATTAATCTTAGTTTTGATATAACTAAAACTTAAGCTTAATTAGCTTGTGTTTAATTATTTTTAAGATTAGTATTTTT
>JBBYHL010273566.1:0-23613 GCA_038381835.1 Adansonia madagascariensis
ACAAATTTCATTTCATCTGTCCTTATCAAAAGAGGAAATGTCCTTATCACAAGAGGAAATCATCGTCAGACCGTTCACTTAGATCACAATTATACACATAAAACCAAAAACGTGATTATTATGCCGAGAGAGGATTTGATCACTGTGGACACATCTTTTAACACTACTTCCTTTGACAAGGATCAGTTCTTAAAAACTATGTTAAACTACTAATGTTGCTTCTCCTACAGAACTGGTACGACTACAAGACAAAAACCTGGGAAATTCCTCCTTTCTTGGCCCAAGAATTCTCACAAAACTTTCAGTAGTAGTAGTTGCAGTTTCAGTCATTTACTGTTTTCCTCTTTTTTTTTGGGGGGGGTCACTGTCAATTGTGAGTCATCTCCAGGGGATAATGAAAAAAAAAAATTATTCACTTTCTTGCATTCGTAACAACAATTTCATGTTTTTCTATCTTTGGGTTGACTCGAGTTTGGAAATGCAAGTTTAGAGTTTAGTTAGGTTTTGGTCTTCTTCGGATGCCATAGGAAAAAATGGTAAGGGCGCTGTTGTAATATCACAGATGAATGCCAGTCGCCAATACTTAGTAGACTACTCAAACCATCTAATCATAATCAACTTTTCCAATTGTCATTTGCTGGCTGCTGAATAATCCTACTCTCTCAAACCCAAGGTAGGGGCTTCAACTTCAACTTTTGGCAGAGTTACAAGCGTACCGGAAAGTCTACATCAACAAAGAATCAAAGGTAGTTCTTGTAATATAATGCTTTGCCTATTGGTTAAAAACTTAAAATTCTAGACAATATTTAATAATCATAATTGTTTAATGTAATTCTTCTTTCGATTTAAAATAGGTTTGATTAGTTCTTGCATGGTGTTTCACATATTTCTCCATAATCTTTGTTGGTGTCGAAATAGATTAAAACTGCTTTTAGTGTCTATTCCATGTTTGATCCAATTTTTGAAAGAGAAATACAAAAAAGCTGTGCAAGATTGTTTGGTTTTCGCCTGAAGCAAGTTCTATCTGTTCTTTGGCTTAATCGATAAAAATACTTCCAGCTTTCACAGATGATAATCACCTGATATCGGACTCATTGTGATGCTTGCCTTTAAATTAAAGAGATTTTAAGAGTTAATTTTATTGCTGGCGATGTGATCATTCATCTCTAGCCTTGGCAAATGATAATTAGTCAGCTTTTTGGGTTTGGTTGTGGTTAATTTTGGCCTTTTCACCCTGTCATGGTCTGTCCAGATAGCCTCATGTATTTAAACATTTGCTAACCTATAGCTGCTAGAAGTAACTCCTTGCAAGGCAACATCCTTGCTTATCTCCCTAATTTATATTCATCTTCGAGCAATGCATTTAAAGGCGTTGCTTGTATCTTGAGGTCATACATTTTAACCTGTTAATTCTTTTATTTATAACTAAATTATTTCAGAAGCTTTATATTTGTGAGTTTCTGCTTAATGTTCTTGTAAACGACATTTTTTTAATTTTTTGTTTTTAGATTTGAGGGACATTTATTCTGTTTTATCTTCCCCTGCATTTCCATAGGGTAATTTCCTAATCCCATGGATTTAGATGAGAAGTCGTTTTAGATAAGCACAGTTCCCTTGGGTTGGTACTTAGCTGAATTTTCAATGCTGATGTTTAGGACTGTGGACTGATGACAAGAAGATTATTTAAGAAGTGGAAGAAAAGAGCCATTTGTTTGAAATTTCAATTTGCTTTAACAAATTCTTGAAGTACTTATTAGTCTTAGTGATTCAGAGACTCCTAAAAAGTTATTTATAGTATGCTTCATGATTTTTCCCCTCTAATTCTTTATTATTATACATCAAATGAGTGGAGAAAAAAAAATTAATGAATAGATCAGGTTTTTCTACCCTCTATGATGCATAAAATCGTGAACGTGAGTGGATGTTGATGGTGATGGGTGATTTCCAGGGGTTAATTATGTTGACATGAAGTTAGTCGCAGATAAATTTTCTGGTTCCACATAATTACATGTCTCAATTTAGAAAAGTTGTGGTTATGCTGAGGCTATTCTGATTATAGTCCTTGTGTTGTTGCCATCAATTTTCAGATGGAAGTGCGAGATCCTCAACATGGGCAATTTCTTGAAATAAAAGTAGATGTTGGCGATGGGGAAAGGAGTGTTGGAGGGAGTCAGATTTGTGGGGAAACACCTTGTGGATTTTCCGATGCTGGTACCAACTCTAAAGATGCTGAAGAACGATCAGCTTCCATGTGCAAGCTTTTCATTGCCGTGGTGCTATGCATCATCTTCATGTGTAGAAGTAGTAGGTGCAATCAAAGCCGATAGTGTAGCAATATTAATGTATGCAGCACATTTGCTGTCAGAGGTTGCAGCTTTTGGCATCTCCTTGTTTTCGTTATAGCAGCTGGCTGGGAACCCAATCCCGACAATCTTATGGATTTTTTAGAATTAAGATACTCGGGGCCTTGGTCTCCATCCAGCTCATATGGTTGCTTGCAGGAATTTTAGTAAATGAAGCCATTGCTAGACTCATTAATAAAACAGGTGAGGTGAATGGATTTCTAATGTTTCTTGTTGCTGCTTGTGGACTAGTGGTTAATGTCATCGTGGCTCTCTTCTTGGGCAACGATCATGGTCACGGCCATGGCCATAGCCATGGTGATCACGGTCATGGTATTGGTCACAGTCATGCAGTGAGCATTACCGCACACCATCATCATGAGGGACTCTCCACAGGAGAGAACTGCCTGCATCATCATGAGCACTCCAAGACTGACTACCAACATGCTCACAAAAGATCAGTCAGAACCACTGCTCGATAAGCCAAAGGAACGAAGGAACATAAATGTCCAGGGTGCTTATCTTCATGTACTAGGGGATTCTATTCAAAGTATTGGAGTGATGATTGGAGAGGCAATCATATGCTATAAGTCCAAATGGAAAATAGTTGATCTGATTTGCACACTAATATTTTCAGTTACTGTTTTGGGGACTACGATAAAAATGTTACGGAGCATACTTGAAGTGCTGATGGAGAGTACACCTAAAGAGATTGATGCAACAAAGCTGGAAAGGGGGCTGTTGGAGATGGGGGATGTAGTGGCCATTCACGAGTTGCACATATGGGCCATTACTGTGGGGAAGGTGCTGTTGGCTTGCCATGTCAGAATCAGGCCAGGGGCAGATGCAGACATGGTCTTAAATAATGTAATAGAATATATCAGAAGGGAGTATAATATCAGTCATGTTACCATACAGATAGAGCGTTAACGGGAAGGAAGAATTAAGAGCATGCTTGGGCCTCATTATCCTCTCTGTTGAAAGCTTTTTGCAGCCCAAGTTTATTTATGTGTGTGTGTATAGTTGGGACGAAACAAGCTTTTAAAAAGAGGAGAATGAGGCCCAAGCATGGTGTGAAAGTTTAGCACATTATATGTGTATATATATATAGGTGGCATCTAGCTGATATTTATCTTGATTAGCACATTATTTCCTGCTTGGTAGTCTATATCCAATATTTTAATCAGTAGATATTATATGTAAATTTCTTCATGGAATCATTTCTTTCGGTGCATTTAATGTTTATTACCATTTTAGTTTGATAGATGCATGCATGTATTTTCTTAAAGGGAAAGTTATCATCATGCTGTGAAAGAAAATTAGCAAATTCTACCAACACAGGGTGCATATCAACTGTCTCCAATAATTGGGGTCTACCACCAACTGGATTTTTGCGTCACAGGGATCATATGATATGGGGGTAAGCTCCTGGTCCGTTGACAGCTCTTCGGTTACTATGAACAGATTTTGCCATGTGATGTTGGGAGGTGGGGGCGTAGGCATCCTCTCGCTCAGTTTGCATATCATTGACATTTCCGTCCTGCATCAAACAGCCCCTTGACATCTAAGTACTGTCGTCGTTACTGGTGAATGAGCTGAAAAAAACGAGTGTAATTTAGATGAAAATATGAAGGGGATAAGGTGTCTTGCAGTCTTGGGGCTTTGGTTTAACCAAGAAGATGTGCAAGAATACTGTTTGATGAGATAAATGCCAGTTCAGTCGGCAGAGGCAACATTTACGGTTGTTTTTTTTTTTTTTCACTGAATCTTAAACGCGTGGGCATAATCTATGAACTACAGGACAAGACCAAAATTTGCAGCTTTCTTTACACAGAAAATGCCCACCGGTTGTGTGGTTAAAGACGTGCAAAGTAGTTTTATAGGTTGAGAAACGGACGAGATTTTTAAGACATTACCAAATGAATTTGGTGATTTCAATTCTCAGGCTCCAATTGCATCTCTGCTTTTGCTGGTCGCGTAAAGCTGTGAATATCAAATTATGACCACGTTAGTCACATATCCATATCTTGCATCTCATAATCCATGGAAGGACGAGTGAGCTTTCCAATCGCTTCCAAAGACGTAGAAAGAAGGGGAGTTTGGTACATGCAAGATGATCATTCAGAAGAGACTTTTATATAAAAATTGATTGAATGGGAAAAGAAATCGCCTTATAAGACACAAGTAACAGCTTTATGTTATGATAGCAACCCAAAAAATTATTGCAACGTCTGGCAGTCAAGATTGTTGTCTTTGTTAGGCTTCTGAAAGATTTGAATCAAGAGTTATGCCTTGATCATGTGGTAATTCTTGTGAAACTGCAAATGCTGGGAGGTGAATGTTGCAGAGTAAAGTTGATGGAGACTGTTTAAATTTTACCAGTGGAGTGTTACGATGACAAGATTGATGAACAAACTTGTACAAAAATAATATGAGCCCCTGAAATCATTACCGCTTGTTGGTACAAGTAAAAAACCTTAACCATACTCGAAGGACTCCTTGATTGATTCAAGGGGAACTTGAATAGTTGAGCTTGAAGTAAAAGACAGATCTAAAATTCAATTTCCTTTTGCTGCTTCCCCTGGAAGACAAATCTTCTGTCCAGTGAGACAATTAATGTGGAATAAAGCTCACAGCTTGTGGGTAAGAAGGTTAGGCCCCACTCATTTTTTTTTTTTTTTCAGTTTCTGAGAAAAAATGGCAACACTCCGACATTATTTAAGGTGAAGATTTTTTTTTTTTTGATAGTTTACCAAATGAGCTCGTATTAAAAGTTAATCTCTTTGCTGTTATGTCCCAGTCTCAAGACCTTAACTAATAGCATGATGGAGGTGATTCCATTTCCTTTACCGGTTTTGCTTTTCAACCCAAATTATAGATAGGAAGGAGTGAATGTGGAGGCAAATCAATTTAATCATTTAACGATTTGAGCTAGTAATCTTAAATATAACTATATTACCAAAAATCTTCAGTCGTTCCTGGAAAGTGGCAACCAGATTAGCAGACGGATCGTGGAATAAAATGTGAAGGGTCGCTATAACCAAGCTGGAGGCAAAGGAAGCCTTAAATGAAACTATTGGACCCCATGTGCAAACGGAAAATGGCTGTATGCGTAGCAGAACTTGCAGTAAAAAGGGGGAATGCCTTGATGGATTTTCACTTTTTTTTTTTTTTAAAAAAGGAGAATGGTGGAGATGCTCTATAAGGAAATGACCCATCATCGATCAGACGGATGACAAAATCCATAGGAAGACTTTCCAAAGCCTTTCTCTTTAATGTACACTTGAAAAGGGAGTCCCCACAACTGTCTGTCCCCGCTGCTGGACAAAACTGCAACCGCCAATAATGCTTGGGACCTTGTAAACCAGACAACCTCCCTCTCTAGTCCCTCCTCTCTCTCTCTCTCTCTCTCTCTCTCTCTCTGTGTGCAAAGTCTCACCAACCCTCCCAGTCCCAAAGACATCCTGTATATCTTCTCCCTCTCAGCTGGGTATTTTTCCACCCTTCATTTCCTACCACATCCGTTTCCCCGCTGTCCTTTTTCTTCACCATTGTTTTACCTCAGCCTCGAGTTGCATTTCAACTCTGTTGACATTTCTCTTTTCATTTTGTGAGAGTTCTTCAAAGCATTTAATATTATTCTATTTGGGAGTTATCACCAGCATCAGAAAACTGAGGAGTAAATTGTGTTTGGCTATGGGGTCTTAGGGTCCTTATTCTACTTCTTTGGGGGCTACATTTATTACTTGTATTGATTGATTTGTTAGCATCGACTACACGGAATGTTGGTAAACTGAGAGAGTATGACACAGAACGAGAAAGAGAAAGGAATTTAAGGCATTTACTTCCAACTACTTACTACTACTAAACTGTTATGGAGAAGCTCCAAGGATCAATTAATCCTTGTGTATGTTATTTTGCTTACTTTAGTACTTACTGTTTCTTTTTCTTGAATCCCGTTTCTAGAATCAAGATATAGACTTGCATTTACTCTAAAAAAATGCTTGCATTCAATGCATCGTGTTTTTTTGTTGGAAAATGCTAACATCTGCTACTGCCCTACTGCTCCTTCTTACTCTCTTAACATTCTATTCTCGTTCTGCTTTCATTCTCTCTTTATCTGCTGATACTGAATCCTGTGCCACCCAATTAGTAACATTTTTTCCCAAATATTTTTAGAGGGTTATTATGTGAACCCAGTTAAGAATTTTGCTTATTTTTCATTTTGTTTTCTCCCTTGAAATTATTCATTGCAGTTCCTAGGAGAGCACTTGGAGGTGGAATGCTTAGAAGAAGGATTTGTTAACTCAGAGGGCTTGAGCTTTGGAGAAGAAGAAGAAGAAGCACAGTTTTCAATACCAAGCTTAGAAGACAAAATGCCATTCCTTCAGATGCTTCAGAGCGTGGAATCCCCTCAGCTTTTTTCCTTTAGAGAACCCAACTTTCAGACACTTTTGAGACTGCAACACTTGAAGAAGCCTTGGGAGCTAAATAACAACAATCCTTTCATTCCGGAAATGGAAACCCAAATTCAAGCCCTAGAGCTGGAAAGCTGTGTCACCCATGAAATACTCGACTTACACTCGCCAGTCAAATCTGAGACCAAAGACCTTTCAAAAAACCCACTTTCAAGTTCATGTTTTGAAGTTCTCAGCTCCGAGTCAAACCATGACCAACCAAAGTCAGCAACAGCAGACAATTGTAGTAGAGAAGGCAACTTTGGCTCCTCCTCACCTCAGGAAAACTTCACGAAATTCCCTCCCGTTACTAGAGAACGAAGAAAGCGAAAACGAACAAAGCCAGCCAAGAACAAAGAAGAAGTTGAGAGCCAACGCATGACCCACATTGCCGTTGAACGCAATCGTAGACGTCAAATGAACGATTATCTAAACTCTCTCCACTCTCTCATGCCTCCATCTTATCTCCAAAGAGTATATCAATCTAACCTCAGCAAAATTTGAGTCCCACTGTTAGGTTATTTAGCTTTACTTTCTTTTAACAAAAGAAAAAGAAAAAAAAGAAATCATGTTTTTCTTTGTTTTACAGGGTGACCAAGCGTCAATTATTGGGGGTGCAATTGACTTCGTTAAGGAACTAGAGCAACTTCTTCAATCCCTGGAAGCAAAAAAGAGAATGAGAAAATTTGACGAAAGCAACATTAGTAATAATTCAGTGTCAAAGTCCGCCATGGAAATTCCTCAGCCGGAAAATGGAATTGAATCTGAAGAAGGGAACTGTGGAGAGGAGGTAAAGGCGGAAGGCAAGTCAGGTGCAACTAAAATAGAGGTTAATGTAATACACAATCATGTCAACTTAAAGATTCAATGTTCAAGAAGACCTGGTCAGTTGTTACAAGCCATTATCACATTGGAAAGCCTTAGATTAACAGTTTTGCATCTCAACATTACAACTTCGCAAGCTTCTGTTCTTTACTCGTTCAATCTGAAGGTAACATTAGTTCTTTTTTTTTTTTTTAGTTTTGTTTTCTTTTTAAACGTGGGTCTTGGCACTTCGACAAGTCCCTGGCTCAAACCCTAGTTCCAAAGTTTCTCAAAATTTGTCTTGTTTTTTTGTTGGTTTTATTTTGTTCTTTTCTGGGGGCACGATCGAAAATGGTAATGGCAGATGGAGGACGACTGTGAGATAAGATCAGCAGATGAGATAGCAGCAGCAGTTCATCAAATATTCAGCTAAATTCAAAGTTAAGAAAAAGAAAAAATTTGGTCATTAGTTATTACTCATTAGCCAGCTGACTTGATTCCTGAAGGGAATAGTGTGGTAGAAAAGAGAAGACCAGAAAAAAAAAATTCAGAGGGGGGGTCCATTCCAAGTAATGTTTAGTTCCAAAAGGACTATTCAAGACAGAGCCCTTGATGTGTACATCTTAACTCAAGAAACTTCCCCACTTTATCACTGATGATTTCTTAGCTTTACTTATTAGACATGATAAATATAATGTAACTTTTGTTTGAGCTTTTTCCAAGTGTTTTCTTTAGTATTTTTGGGGTTGTAGTAATTAGTAGGATGATTTGTATTTTTACATTCTAGCTCTAGCTTTTGGTCTATGGGGGGTTGAGACTGATGACTGGTGAGACTGAGGTTGAGGTGGTTGTGGGTGGGGGCCAACCGAGAGCCAGCAGCATCCAGCATGCCCTGGAAAATGGGCCGATGGAGGGGACGAGGGGTGGGACGGTATGGGTTTCACCAAGTTTGACAATTTATTGTATAAATCTGAATCTCATGATTACACTTAAACGAATGATGCTCCCCTTTTTATATTGACTTTTGGGGCGTCCGTATGGATGTTTCATCATTTTTTTTTTAATTTTCCTTTTTGCCTGTTTGGAACTTTCTTTTTCATCTCTGGTTCCCTTGGCCACACCTCATTTCCAAGCTTTTGTAACCTAATATCATGGACCTCTTATGACTCCCCGCAAATGCACTAATTCATCAATCTTCACCCAAAACCTAAGACTCTTCAAACTCATCACAATATCCTAAATTCTCGATTGGTATCTAAGCATTTAAAAGGAAAAAGTAATTTTTAAAAATTTTGCTTCTCATTTTCCTATATTCGGTGATACTTAACCTTATGATGACATTATTTAGATGATAATTTGTATATTCATATTATATTTATATATTTTATCGTGTCATAATCGTGTTTAAAATTTTTTTATATTTATATTAATTTTGATGCGTTTATAATTCATATTAGATAGATTTTAAAAATATATTTATATTGTATTGTGTGTTTTTGATTTTATGTATATCATATTCATATAATCATATCAAATATTATCAAATTTATGATACTATATTTATTTGGCATTGTATCTGAACTTTAAGATACCTTGTTGAAACCTTACTAAAGAAAAATTATTTCATAAATGAATAAAAGCTCTATAGACTATATAAAATAATATTAATCCATTTGCTAAACTACTTTTTCCCCTCAAGTGCAGTTTATGCCAAATGCAAGGCAAGTAGGAAATAATCAAATAAATATGTATACAAGAAAGTGCTGTGATAATTATAACCTATAGGATATATACTATTTCTTTTTCTTAAAAAGAAAAGATGCTTGTAGATGCTAAATAAGAATTTGGATTTGGACAGCCTTAAATGGCATTATGATCATATCTTTTGAACATTATTATCGCACTTATGGACCAAAACCGAGGAAGATTACCAAAATAAACTCATTTAAACATTAATCCCCACTTCTTGGTCCTCCTAGGTGATGGTTAGGCCCCATTTTAGAAACTAAGGAACTATAAGGAAACAAAACCTAATAACCTTAACAATGTCCTTTTCATTCTCCATTACTTTTGCTCAAATTTTAGGTTGCCAGTTTACTTAACATCATAACGAGGATAGCCTTTTCTAATTTTCCTCCAGATTAGATAAAAGGGTGATTCTTTTAGTTATATAGTTGCAGGGATTTCAATTACTTAAAGGCTAACAGGAAAGACAAGAATGGCGGGGAGGATTGGCTTGGGACTACCAAGTATTTTGATAAAATCCCAAATCTGTCTCCATTTCCTGACGCATTACCAAAACCAGCAGAGTTCAGGGTCCGATGTCTTATAGCCATGGCGTGGGTGTTCTCTGCTACTCTGTTTGCATTTGACTCCTAAATTTTATCAAAATGGGGGTTTTGGACTGAAACAACAAATCTAGAACTTCCATGGTTCAATAAAATTATCAAAGATTGACCCTGTCTGCAGTGACAAGTTCTGAGGCGACAAACCTTTTTAGCTAAACATAAAAATCCACAACTTAATCGCAACATGTTTTGACTTATTTAATTAAGCAAAACAGATAAGACTGTTGTACATTGAAGTCATGGATATTGGGTAGATGGTACAAAGTTACAGAGGCAAGAAGAAGAGGGGCGAGGGTTTTGAAGGAAAAAAGCAAAGTCAAAGGTTATTTGATGAAGAGAGCAAGTGAGCAACCCACGTTCCACACTGAAAATTGTCATTGTAATGGGTCAGATTGAGAGAGAGAGAGAGAGAGAGAGAGAGAGCAAATGCAAAAGTGTGCAGCAGCTTCAAGCACACATCCCCATGTGTGAAAGAATCAAAAGAAGTCCGAGCCAGAGACAAATCACTCTCTCTTATTGTAGGCCAAGACCTAGTCATTTTTGGTCTTCGCGTTGCTTCTTTTTACAGCCTTTTTCCCTTCCATTTTCACCAAGGTCAGTCCCCAATCAACCATCCTATTGTTTTTTAGGGCCCTTTTTAGAACCCTATCCAAGCTACATCTCCATGATTACAACCTCCACCTCCTCGATGTTTCTCCAGGTTCTTCATTTTACTGATATCCTAACCTATTTCCAAGTCAACGAAACTTGCTTGATTTCTTATCGATTTCTCTAAAAAAAGGGGGAAAAACGTTATAAAATGTTTCAAAAAACTAAATCATTTTGCATGGACGCACTTAGAAAATAGAGAATGGTAGCTTGAAGAACACTTACAAGAAAGTTTATTCTATCAACACGTAAAGCTCTTTCCTTAATAACTTACTATCTAAACTAAACTGATTCCCTAATAAAATACTACTACTAATATATATAGCAATAATAGTGGTAGGTTTTTCGACACACTGTAGTGGAGGCACAATATCGGGCAACTCTAACCATGGTAAAAATAAAGTATTACTATATAAAAAAATGGAACCAGGGGGTGGGGACATTGGCCTCAGATTTTGGAAGAAGTGAATGTTTTTATTGGGAAGGAGGAGCCAGCATAGCATATAATATTCAACCGAAGGCCAAATCAATTAATCTCGTATCTATAGATATATATATTATATCATTGGCATTAGCTTATTTTAATAACTGTAGCTTTTTAATTCCTCATTATCATTAGCATTTGGCTTACGTTTATTCAAAATTGTTTTATACTTTTAGAAAGTAATTTGAGAAGTTGGAAGTAGTTTCAAATTGTTGCGTGGTTTTACCAAGGAAATCGTCTTCGGCTATGGGAATGAATGACTTCGGGACCAGCCATTTCCAGAAGTAAAGAGGTACCATCTTTTTGCAGCGTCTCTCCCCTGCCCCTACTTTGATACCAGGTGACATGGGAATGTGACTACGTCCCCTCAGGAAATAAAGCTTTCAAATCCCCTATTCATCCTTTAAATTCTTTTTCATCTTATAACTTTTCAATATATATATATATATTTGGTTAGGTTTCATGTGCAGGTAGAGTTGAGATGCAAGTATTTTGTCTTGTCCCATGTTTTTTATTATTATTATTGAAACCCTTAATAGATTAGAGATTTAAAAAAAAAAAAAAAGAATAGTGATGATATTAATGAAACCCTTAATTGTTAACTCAATCAAAATGGCTTTAGATTTAGATTTATAAAGTTAAACAAAACCATATATATAATATATACCTTCAATTTCGGCTTTGGGTGGGAATCGAACCAAATGCACCTAATATTCACTCATCTTCAAAGTAAATAAAATAAAATAAAACCCTGCCATCTTACCACTCTTCAAATTCCAACGAAGAAAATTTAAGCTCGAAAATGTGCCAGAATTGTACCATATGCAGTATTTAACTACAATTTCCAAATATATAAAAAAAAATCTGACTAAACTCTATTTTTATCTATATCAATCAACTGTAAAGAAAAAAATTTCCACCTCTAATAACCTGACAAAAATATACTATTAAAAAAAATGCAAACATATCTAGGTCTCAACCTCTCAGGGTTTGGTTCAAGTATTAGCATGGTTAAGGCTCAAAACTTGGGTTTTTTGAGATGTCCCGAAGGGCGAAGTGGGGTCACAATCAGAGCTTGATTCCCTTCTGAAGGTAAAGCTATCCCGTATCTTAAAAGAGAGTGACCAGAGAGATCGCCTCGTAAAAAACTATGTTTTCTGGAAAATCGTAGCGAAGAATTTTTGTGGCCATGGACATGGCTTTACCGTACCTTCTGAATCAAAGCAATAGATGCATCCCCATCTTTGACCAATAGTCAGCCCCCCCTCCCGGTTCGTCATCAACATTGTCATCATCACATTCATTAATGAACAAAAAAAGAAAATGCTTAACAAGCCAATGAAGAAAAAAAGGGGTCAAAAAGATTGTTGGTGATGTGAGGAGTTTTTGTACTCAATAACTTGCACGCGTGTGGCGTCTCAACTGCGCCACTGCACTTTCCGCTAGTGCACGTTTGGCAGAAAAAAATAAAGAAAACGTTGAAAATCAGGAAATGTATTATTTTCTTTCAATTTTCTTCTCAGCTGGTCTCGTAAAGGTTTTGGGTTTGGGATTAAGCTTTCGGCGGATGATGTGTTACTAAACGTAGCCTTTGATTTGGATACCTACATTTACTACGTCATGGATTCCACTGCGTTTAACATGGAGTTTGGGGTCCTCTTCCCCCCCACCCTCCAAGCGTGGCTTATTTAGGCAGCCGAAAAGTGATGCAAATATCAAATTCTTGTTGCAGCGTCTAACCCTAAACATAGCTTGGTATTTTGGGTACAATATTTAATGAAAAAGCATGTAGAAGTAAAAGCATCCACTTCCGAGAAAGACCTGCTTTAATCTTTAACATAGACAAGACAGACAGCCCAAATAATTGGGGGTGATGATAAACATTTTCTTAAAAAAAAAAATAAAATAAAATAAGGAACAAAATTTACTCTTAAATGTTGATCAATGTCTAAAACTCAGTTTAAGGCCTTTCTCACATTTCGCTGGTAGTGGAAATGCATGTACATGGGCTGAAATCAATGGAAACGTTCCAAGGCCCAATGGATTGGTATGGAAATTTGTTATCTGTAACATATGTAGGCCATTTCCCAACTTAAAGGCCCAATGGATTGGTTTTTCATTGACATGTTCACTCAATCCATTCTCCCAACTCTTATCTCTTTTCGCAGTATTTAAAATTATTCAATATATTATTTATAATAAATAATATTTTATTAAACGTAAAAATTAATAATATTATTCATCGTTTTTATTGCAATAGAAAAGAATTACCATATATAATAAATTAAAAATGACAGAACATGCCCGTTAATAAAATCAAACTTTTAAAATGTAAAACTAACAGTAAAAGTTCTTAATTTCACTGAAAAGGATAAATAGGAAAAAGACAAACAGGAGAACTGAATGGTTTCAATTTTCAATTTTTCATGGTTAACACGACTTTTAACTCAATGTGAGTTTAAGATTCATACCTTTTATTTTTTTTCCCCCGCTGACAAATGGTTGGGTATTTTTACTTTTTATTTGCGAAGTAATTATTTATTTATCTAAGAAAGCAAATAAAACTTATGATCAAACTCATTACATAGCAGTGGAGGTTTATGTTCTGCCCCACGGACGACTATGTTCCTGGGCTAAAAGGAAACAAATGTTCAATCTTCAATGGAAGTGGGAAAAGATATTTTGGAGTTGGAAGCTTTGGCTATTTTTGAGAGTTGAGAAAGATAACACAATCAAGGGTTTTTAGCACAGTAGATGCCCAACCTGGGGCATCCTATCTAATCGAACACCATAAATTGCCTATCCAACCGCCATGTCAGCCCTATCTAGATGACCTGAATGAGTGGTTCTCTGGGTGCGAACGCGGAAGACAAACCATCTCCACATCCCATTTTGAGAATTATCAGATATTATTTACAACTAAAACCAGAAAAAAAAAAAAAAAAGGTTCGAGCAATAAAAACGTAAGGCAAATAAATTTATAAAAACTTACCAAATTGCATCATTTTTGTTCCATTTCACTGGCCTTAGAATCTCTCTCAGGACCAGAGGATTTACATCCTGTTGGTGGTTGACTTGCCATGGCGTCGGCTTCTTCCAGTGCACTATCAATCTCTTCCTCATCTACCGTTGTGGATGCCAAGGCTCCTCGTCAAGCAACTGCTGCGTCGCCACAATGCGTGACTCTTCCTACTCTTCCTCCCCCACCCGTTCAGTCCCAGAGTCGTCCCTGGAAGCCCACTGCTTATTGTAAGTTCAATTTACATATATGTCAATATGTCATTTCATAGAACATATCACACACTTGATCATGCTCGAAGTACTATCTCAAATGGTGTTTGAAGGTTCAACCTTTTTCAGGTCGCAAGATTGCTCGAAATGTGATGGCAATGGCCACAGGTGAGGCTCTGGCCACAACTGAGGCTCCAGCGGAACTTGCAACAACTGAGCTGCCAGAATTTATCAAGACAATTCAGGAAACAGTAAGAATCTTGACTCACATTTCTTGTAGTCTTTTGTTCATTTTTCCTGTTATTGTAAGGGATAACACGAACACCATAATTGCTTTTCAGTGGGATAAAGTTGAGGACAAGTATGCTGTGAGTTCACTTGCTGTAGCAGGAGCGGTTGCCCTCGTGGGCTCTGCTGGAATGATCTCGGTGAGATTCTAAGACTGCATCATTATCTTACTTAGCCTTAACTGATTAAACATAAATCATCAGTTCATCACTAGCAGTATGCTTCAAAAGTTCAAACATGACAGTTAAATTGGTGAAATGGATGTCTTCTTTAACAGGCAATTGATAGGCTTCCTCTGATTCCTGGCGTTCTGGAGGTCGTGGGTATTGGCTACAGTGGGGTAAGCTTTGATTTAAGTCACTTTTGTTTCACATGAAAGGTCTTTCTGTTAGTATCACTCTTGTTGAGTCGGATTTGTACAGATTCCAGGACAAGTTTTTATATGATCTCCTTAATTACATCCATAAATTCTCTCCTTGCAGTGGTTTGCATACAAGCACCTCATTTTCAAACCAGACAGGTAAGTCTGATCCATTCTAAGCTCGAGTTAAATCTCTTGGCTCCAATTCCATTCATACATTTAACCTTTTAAGCAGAAAACAGAATGAATTCTATTCTAGTGATGGCCTTTCTCTCATCCTACTTGTTTGAAATTCAGGGACACTCTGGTGAAGAAAATAAAAGAAACATACAAAGAAATAATTGGAATCAGCTAAAGTGGTTAGCGGTTAAGAAAGATTGGTGCTGAGATAAGGTGAAGAGCTGAAATCCAAAGCCAATACTTGCAGCATCAACATGTGACCTTCGCTTTGCTTCATTTTGTTAGCACAAGTTCTAACCAAAGTAAACCAATTAATGTAATGTGGTTTTATCATTGGCCATTGAGTTACATGTATATTTTTTATTTTCCCCTATGTGGCATGTACTATCTGGTGCCAATAGTCACCTTCTTTTGTCACCGGAACCTCAAGAATTACATCAACTTTTATATAATTTTAGTAAACTTTGATATAATTATTATAAATTCTGATAAATTTTCATATAATTTTGATAATTTTTGATATATTAATTATCTTTAATATAATTTTGATAATCTCGACATAATTTTGCTAACTCTTCATATGATTTTGGTAGCCTTTGATATAATTGTAATTGAGATAGTTTCATTAGTCTTCGGTATAATTTTGTAGTAGTATTGGCAATCTTTGATAAATTTTTTATAATATTTTATATAATTTTATACTAAAATTTTAAAAATTCTAATATATAAATTTAGTAGTGAATTACATATAATAAATTTATTAACGTATTAAGTTTACGTGCAAAACACGTGTAGCAGAAATTAGTTACCTCAAAATATGCCAAAGCTCGAATGTTGTTTGCAAGGCCACGGTTACAGACTATTACTACTACCATTTATGTATTCTCAGTTTGAATTTTAGATTCAGGTAAAACTGTAGATGTATTAAATTTAGAAAGTAGAGCTATGAATTAATTCTTTATTTCTGGCAAACTGCATATACTTGCATCTCATAACATATATGGTACTCAACATAAAGACAAAGGGTCTTAAACTTTGAACATGTCTAGACATGTCTGAGTGTTGAGATCCCGTTTCCAGAACGTCTGGTAGTATTCACTGTACGAATAGTCCCTGTAGATGGGAGGATGATGATCGTGGTCGACCAGTTGCGGGGCTGGTCGCATCATGGCGTCGGGTGATGGGCAATAGAACGTCGGAATGGAGATCCGCTCCTCCTTGCAATTCACCACTGCCCGATGAAGCACGCTCTTGTAACGATCATTGCTCAGTACCTAGCAAATAGTTTTAAGTTTTCAAGAATCAGAAAAAGTAATAGCTTTTTTCTTTTATTGTTATTCAAATAGAGTTTAAATTATATTAAGATGACCTTAAAATATTATTTTTTAAGTATCCAATATAAAAAAATCATGTCATATATTTTTAAAAAATTTGAATTAATATCATATACTTCATTTTACTAGATCAATTTTTTTAACGTTTTAATCCTAATAATTTTAAATCTTTATGTTAATTAATTAAACAAAATTTATTTTGTGCTTAAAAAAGTACTTTTGTCTCTTTTATGGTTTGAGATTAGGGTTTAGGATTTAAGATTAGGGTTTTGAATATAGAATTTATCATTCGAGTTTAAAGTTCGAATTTAAAATTTAGTATTTAGAATTTATGATTAGGGTTTTAAATTTCAGATTTTAGATTTACGCTTAGCATTCTAACATAATACTAATTAGTATTAAAAAATTTAGGAAGAGTTAATTTTTTGTTTATGAATGTATAATATTATTTATGACACTTTAAAAAAATATGAAGTGTCATATTTTATTGAGTGCCTAAAAATGACTTTTTAAGACCATTTTAATATAAATTAAACCCATTTACATATATATATTTTATCTATTTCCAAAAATACGTAACCAAAATTTAATTTCTAGAACTATTTGGAACAATTGGGCAGACCTTGTCAAATTTTATATTTCCTTATATTATATATCTATCTAAATAAAATTCTAGATTGCAAGTTGAAAAAACAACTACCCATGTATTTGGCTGTTGATTTCTATTAATTACAAGCGGAGGTGAACGTTTTGTAAATTAATGCAATAATATTTTATATATATATATATATGTGTGTGTATATATATAGACTTATGATTGTTTCTAGAATATGTTGTAAATAATGATAATAATAAATTTTATTTAAATTTAATTATAAAATTATATAAATATTAATATAATTTAAATAACAAATAAATTTTCGGATCTTATTAAGGCCATATAAAGACAAGCAAAAAGATTGTTTGGACCTGGCCTGGCCCAGGAATATCTCAAGTGATTTCATGTCTGCAATAGGTGCATATCCCTACGGTTCTTTGTTACTTTTCGTGTTAATTTGATGATTTTTCTCGCAGTATGCAATTCAGATTGCACGAGAAGGACGTGCCGTCAATAAGGTCCTGAGCGTTATTTCTCTTCCTCCACTATAGAAGATACGATCATGCAACAAAACAATGAAAAATCATGACTCCATTTTAACATGTAATTGACCAAGTTTCATGACTATATTGTTAACTTCGCCTTCTTATTATATTAACTCACTTCTGGATAATGATTCACCGAGCATTAAAAGAAAATCGTAATTACTGGTGCATTGCCAAGTATAGGACTTTGTATATATGTGGGTATTAATTCTCTAACCTGTATCTGGTCACCAATATTGACAATGAAGGTGTAAGGAATGGGGTTGACAGCAATCCACTTTCCATCTTTGAGCACCTGCAAACCAGTCACGTGATCTTGAAGGAGAATGGTGATAACATTAGGATCAGTATGACCAGGTAACCCATAAGTCAGCTCTGGCTCGGGACATGGTGGATAGTAGTTGATAGCCATGTGCTGCGCATGTTTTCCCAGTGCCGAATTGATATAATCCTTTTCTAGGTCTAAGCTTTCTGATATTGCTTCAAGCAGTCTCCGTGCCAGCCTTCTGGTATTCTTGCAGTACTCAGCAGTATCTTCTCTGTGGAAAACAAGAAAGGAACGAAGAAACCGGAATAAATTTAAATGACATAAAACTCTTGAAGATCGATTTAGTTAAAATAATTAATTTAACTTCTCGTTTGTGGAACCTGAAAGATGGAGGGTTGGTTGGCCATTCATGAACATAGTCCTCCAGAGGGTAGCAATGGAGTCTTAAGTAATCTCTCCAGCTTGATACATTCTCAGTTTTCACATTGAAACTCGCAGAAAGTCTTGTCGTCTTCAGAGGATCATCAGAGTAATACTTCAATCGCTCACTCTCCGGTAAATGAAAGAATTCTTTCGACACATTCAACATCTTATCAATCACTTCTTTCAAAACGCCATGGTTTTTGACCTCCACAGATAACAATAACATATTGTCGAAATCCAATCAACGTTACCGCTGAACACAATTTTTTTACAGGGAATTAGGTAAATTTATACTGCACAAATTATCATATTCATACCTGAAAGAAACCATAATTTTGGCAGGCTTCGCCAATCTGTTTGATAACACTAGAGTGGTTAGGACCATCGAGATCTTGGAGATCAACGAGAGGGATTGAATGATCATAGGTAACCTCATCGAGCTTTGGACGATCCGACTCAGATCGAATGAAATTAGGAGGAACAGAGTTCACAGTAGACGCAAGGTCAGCTAACAGTGGCTTCATCGATGATATTAATAATACTACTTTTATCTTGCCTTCGTCAAACTTCTGCGATGGTGTTCATCATATGAACCAAGCGAATTTATAGAAGAGCCCTGAGGCCTAGAAATCTTGAAATTGCAGGCTCAAATATTTGGTGGGCTCCTGTCTTTTCCATTTTTTTGGAAATAAAATAATTTTTTCCTTTAGAAATTAGACTAGAAGATAAATCTAAATAAATTGCCTTGGCTGGCATTATATTCAGAACAACAGTTACAAAATGATAACGCCCTCTTTATGGATTGAATTGAGGTGGCATCAAACTTTTTTTAACTGTCCTCCCATATTTGTATTTGATTTGAGATAAATTTTTTTTGTATAAAAGAAGTTATAGTTTAAAAATAAAAAAAAAAATTATAAGCGTTGAGATTCGGACTTTAAATTTGCTTAATATCAAGTGATTATATAAATGAACAAAACTAAATTTCAGATTCTATTAATAGAGTCTAAAAACTCTATTTACAGTGTATAAGTGTATAAGATGATTTTCTTTATTTTCACTCGCAGTACAATAATTAAAGAATCAGATAGGATAAGATGAATTGAAAATCAATAAAAAAAATATTAGATTGAGTTTTTTCATGACTTAAATAGAATAAAATTTGATTAAATTGAACTGATAAAAATAAAATTAAATCAGTAAAATTTAGCTTTAAAAGTTATTATTTTAGTATTTATTTAAAATAAAAAACATAAATTTAATATTATAATTTTTTTTTTCAATCATTGAATCGAAAATGGAAATCTCCACCAATTATTCGACTTTCAATTGGGTTTTAAAAACGTTACAAATATACGTATAAACAAATACAAATATAGAAGTGCTCCAAATTTCCTTTCAAAATACTTAAAATCATCAGACAAGTAGAAAGAAAACATGGTCTTTTATGAATTATGAGTCTATGGTTGGCATATGCAATTTGGTAGTAAAGAACACTTTTTCCAAAGTAGATTGTTGCAAACAACAATAGTATTCAAACCAGGGTTCCATTGTCAAATTTGATTCAAGAAAAATAAGAAGTACAAATATTTTTTGCATCCCTTATTCAATGACAATAATTTCTAGCAACAACACATGTTAAGAAAAAAACTTAACAAATCAGAGATCTTATAGTCTAAATTCAAGAAATTATCAGAACTTTTCAACATTGACAAATTTTTTTAAATAATCTTAATAGATTCAGTCAAAACTCAGAATGTTTAAAACAACAATCTTTGTAAAAGTCTTATGAGTTCGGTATTACACTTTACCTGAAAAATCTTTGGTCATTGAAATTTCTTTCTAAGAGATAAGGTTTTTTTAAAGTCTTAAATGTTGGCGGTTTCATTTAAACTAAAACGTTTTGAGGTAATCCAACCATTGGCAAAAGCCTGTTATATTCTTCGTATCTTACTTTATTGGTAAGATTTGGTATGAAAAACTCTTACAACTAGTTTTGCTTGTGTTGGACCCGATTCCATTTTGCTAAGCTGGATCTCTGCATGACATGATGGATTCATAGTTGCTTAATAGTTTCGAACATCATAGACAGTCTATCTACATTTGTCGGGTTCATAAAAATCCAGCGCAGCCTAACAAATCAATTGTAAGTTAAGTAAAACAAAAGTTGTTAAAGCATCGAAACCTTGATATCTTTGCTTTATTCTTTCGGTCTCTCCGATGCCTTGGAATATTTATTAACTTAAACACAGGAGCATAAAGCGAAAATTATAATTCCGGTGTCCTTTAACATCTTTTCTTGCAAACCACTCTCCGACTTTAATTAACAGCCATAAATAATTTTATGTAGGCTGAAAAGCAACTGAAACGCTATTTAAAATTGTCATTACAGCCAAGAACTAATCTCAAATGTGAACTGCAGACAACCAATAGGTAAATGCCAAAACTCGGAAAGCATTGGCGAGCAACAAAAGGAAAGCCCGTAACGGCTCTGACAAAAGCGGTTCTATCCGATAAAAACAACGAGCTTTTGCATCAGTGCTTACGTTTTACGAATTACGAATGGGTTCCCCCACCAACCCCCCCCAATCCTACACGTAATTAGCTGATTCATGAAGGAATAACGTCATCGTGCCTTCGTCATCAGAGCACGGGTCAGCAACTGTTGAGGCGGCGATTGCTTCGTTGCTCAATTCCTCTTATGATTTTATCTGCCTACCAAGTACCAACTGCCTTTCACATCTGGTGAGTCATCACAATTGTTTACCGGGTTGCTAGTTTTCGATTTCATATGAAAAAAAAAAATGGTAGGTTTGAGTTTCGGAACGCCTTTTCCTGTTTAAATCAAAGAAATTTTTTCTCTTGTAGACAAAACATTAAATCATGATTTTGGTTGTGTATTTTAGTCAAATTTGAAATTTTAATCTCTGTATCTAATTTATCATAATTAAATCCCTATAATTTTATTAATCTATGAATTTAATTCAATTGATGTGTTAATAGTTTTTCATTAATTGACTGACATAGATTTTGATTTTGATGATCTGGTTAGTATTAACTTTAATCACTGAATTATTAAAAATTATGAATTTAATCATTTTACAATCATTTTTATAAACTGTAATCCTCTTATTTTTTAATTTTTTAATTTCAATTCAATAATTGACAAACGTTAAAATTTTCTTATTAAGTTGCTAATTTGAGTGTTGAATTTGTTGATGAGTTTTTTACCGAAATTATATGGCATTTTTATATAACTTTAAAATTAAGAATATGTTAATGAAATTTTAAAAATCATATACTTTAAAATAATATTTATTACGACACTATTTTTTTCTAACAAAAACATTTAAAAATTAAAAATACTGTTAAAATTAAAATTAAAACTAATGTAAATAATTATAATAGAATCAAAATCATCAATAAAAAAACTACTAGATCAATTAGAACATTAAAAATTTTTAAATAAAAAGTAAATTTTAAAATATCAAATTAAACTTTTGAATCAATTTTTTTTCATTTTTTTAAATTAATTCAAGAGTTTAATTTAGCCTGACTGAATTATAATTTAAATAATTCTAAAATTTATTAGTTAAATTTAATTATAAATATTAATATAAAAATGATTATTTTTTATTTTTAATACTATTTTGAAGAGTGAAATGGTCTTTTTAGTTTCAAGCCGCCCAAACCATAAACATCTTTATCAGTAAGTTAACGAAAAAAATTTAACATTTTCAGAATTATTGAACTGAAATATAAAAATTAAAAAGTACAAAGTTTAAATTTATAAAAGTTATTGTAGAAGGATTAAATTCATAATTTTTGATAGTATAAGGATTAAAATTAACACCTAAATAATGCCACGTCAGAATAATCGAAAAGCCAAGTCAATAAATTAAGAGAAAATTGTTAATACTATTATTAATTGGACTAAATTTAAAGATAAACAAAAATACAGGAATTCAATAATGACAAATTATTTTATAAATACTAAATCCAAATTTAACTAAAGTATAAGAAGCAAAATCATGATTTGACCTAACCACAAATGACGTGAAAGTGGCTATTAAAGCATGCGGAAAACTGATTTGGATAATGTCAAGGACACCACAAATATATGTGGAGTTAATTATATTGTATATAATTTTATAAATATGATACGAGTAAACTGTTTAAAATATAACACAATACAATATAAATATATAAATTATTAATGTATCAAAATTTATATAAATATAAAATATTTTAAACTCAAATATAATATAATAAAATATATGAATATGATATAAATATTTAAAAATTTAAATATATTATAAATTATATGTTAGAATAAAAATGATAATTGTCCTATATATATAATTAAGGGATTTTATACTTGATGCATAGGACCTGTTAAAGTATTAACGTTAGTAAAACTAATCTCGTGAAAAATAACAATGAACTTTTGGACTGAAGAGTAAATATTTTTAATCCAAATGGCTATAGTCCATGTACGTTTGGGGTGTTACGTTAATGGACTTTGATCCATATCTCTTTGTCTAAAGCTGTCCACATTCTTCATCTTCGGATTGCCGTTGGCCCATTGGATCCACCTTTTCATTCTTTACTGTTGACTTTTTTTTAGTGTTAATATTTAGTACTAATAGATCCATCATTTTTTTTATATAAAAATAAAAACTAATTTTGAACTGAGAAAATGAGCCATCAATGTTTAAATTTAAATTTTAAATTGAATTTATATTTAATATATTGTAAGTATATATGTATATGTATATTAACAATGAATCATGTAATATTATTTAATAAGAAGTATAATTATGGAATTTTATTTTTAATGGTTTATCAATAAGGTATTATCATATTGTCCATTAATAATATATAAATTTAATGAATATTATCTTTTAACGTTAAATATATGAACCGTCTAAGTTAAATCTTGAATTTATAATACATCGATTATTTTAAATAAATAATGGCTCACTAATTGGAGAGCTTTCCTTTGCTCAAACGGTAAAAGTCCTGAAGGATGTTTAGTATTTGTGCGTGCTTAACTAGTACAACTTATTACTTTGACTGGGCATTTCTATATTTTCTTGGGTTTTTGGTGAAAAGCTTGCAGATGAGACTAATAAGATTTGTCAAAACACAAGAAATACTTACGAAAAGCGTTAGAATTTAAATTTTAAAAATGAGTTTTGGACATTTAAGTTAACAAACATTCAAAAGGAGAGAGAGAAAATAAAACGTTACTTAGGTTTTAACCTTTAACTTGAATGTTTTATACTTCGAATTATGTGTG
>JBBYHL010273785.1:0-25039 GCA_038381835.1 Adansonia madagascariensis
CTATCGATACAAAGCATCAATATCATCGATCCCAACACAAAAAAATATGGTTATAGTACCCAATTATGGAAAGAGTGAAGATTATTATGAGAATCCAAGTTTGTCTTATTTGACAGGCAAACTTTGATTCTAAAGAAAATAAGGGAAAAAAGCTTTTCCTGCTAAACCAAAGCATTAATATCATGTACCCTAATAAGGAGAATATCATTTTAATGCTATAACGAAAAGAATAGAGATTATTATGAGAATCCAAGTTTATCTTATTTAATGGACAAACCTTGGTTCTAAGGAAATTGAAAGAAAGAAAAACTTTTCTTGCCAAGCAAAAGCATCAATATCATTTATCCCAGAAAGGAAAACTTGTTTATAGTGCCTAGTCAAGAAATGAATGGAAATTGCTCTGAAATTTGATTTGTCTCATTTGACGAACAAACTTTAATTCTACAAAAAATGGTGGAAAGAAAAGCTTTTCTTGCCGGCAAGAAAGAAAAGCATCCATATCATTTATCCCTATGTGAAAAATGTGTTTATAGGGTTCAATCATGAAAAGAACAGAGATTTTTATGAGAATCTAAGTTTGTCTCAATTGACAAATGATTTTTGATTCTACGGAATATGGTTGAAAGCAAAGCTTTTTCTGCTAAACCAAAGCATTAATATCATGTAGCCCAATGAGAAGAGTATGGTTATAGTGCCCAATCATGAAATGAATGGAGTAATCAAGAATCCAAGTTTATCTTATTTGATGGATGAACCATGATTTTAAGGAAAATGGAGTAAAGAAAAGTTTTTCTTGCCAAATTAATGCATCAATATCGTGTATCCTAATAAGAAGAATGTGATTATAGTGCCTAATCACGAAACCAAAGGAGATAATTATGAAAATCCATATTTGTCTAATTTAACAGACAAACTTTGATTCGAAGGGAATTTATGGAAATAAAAGGTTTTCCTGCCAAACCAAAGCATCAATATCTTGTATACTAATAAGTATAATGTCATTATAGTGCCAAATCCTAAAAAAAAAAGTATTATGAGAATCTTGTTTTATCTAATTTGATGAACAAACTTTTGTTTAAGAAAAATGGTGGAAAGAACAGTTTTTCTTGTCAAACCAAATGTCCATATCATGTATCCCAATGAGGAGAACGAGTTGACAGTGCCCAATCATGAAAATCTTAGAGATTATTATCAGAATCCAAGTTAGACTGCTTTGATGGTCTAAGAAAAATGGTGGAAATAAATGATTTTCCTGCCAAATCAATGCATTAATATCATATCCCAAAGAGGAGAAAGTGTTTATAGTGCCTAATCATGAAGAAAAATAGAGATTATTATAAAAATCCAAGTTTGGTTCATTTGATGAATGAACTTTAATTCTAAGGAAAGAAAAGCTTTTCTTGCCAAAGTAAAGCATCAGTATAATATATCCCAATGAGAAAAATGTGACTGCACTACCCAATCATGGAAAGAATAGAGATTATTACAAGAATCTAAGTTTCTCTCATTTGATGGATGAACTTTGATTCTGAGGAAAATGGTAAAAAAAAAGCTTTTCTTGACAAAGCAACGCATTAGCATTGTGCATCCCAATGAGGAAATGTGATTATACTGCTCAACCACAAAAATAATAGAGATTATTATAAAAATCAAAGTTTGCTTCAATTGATGAATGAACTTTGATTCTACAAAAAAATGGTAGAAAGAAAAGCTTTTCTTAGCAAACTAAAGCAGTAATATCGTGTATCCCAAATAGGAGTATGTGATTATACTGCCCATTCATGAAAAGAATAAAGATTTATGAAAATCTAAGTTTATTTCATTTGATAGGTGAACTTCTATTCTAAGGACAATGGTGGAAAGAAAAGATTTTCTTTCCAAGCCAAAACAAGAATATCATTTATCCTAGCAATTAAAATATGTTTATATCCCCAATCATGAAAGGAATGGAGATTGTTATAAGAATCCAAGTTTATCTTAATTTAGAAATGAACTTTGATTTTAATAAAAAATTATGAAAAGAAAAGCTTTACTTACAAAGCCAAAGCACCCAAATCTTGTATCTTAATGAGGAGAACATGTTTATTGTGCCCAATCATGAAAACAATGGAGATTATTACAAGAATCCAAGTTTGTCTGATTTGATGGATGAACTTCAATTCTAAGGAAAATAGTAGAAAAAACACTTTTGTTGCTAAACTAAAGCATTAATATCGTGTATCAAAATGAGAAAAATATGATTATGGTGCCTAATTACGAAAAGAATAGAGATTATTACGAGAATCCAAGTTTGTCTCTTGTGGTAGATGAACTTTGTTTCTAAAGAAAATGGTGGAAAGAAATGGTTTTTTTTGCCAAACCAAAGCATCCATATGTTTATGCTAATACAGAAAACACGTTTATAATGCCCAATCAGGAAAAGAATGGAGATTATTTCGAGAAGCCAAGTTTGCATCAATTAATGGACAAGTTTTGACTCTAAGGAAAATAGTGGAAGAAAAAGCTTTTCTTACCAAACTAAAGCATCAATATCGTGTATCCTAATTAAGAGTACATGAGCCCAATCACAAAAAGAATAGAGATTATTATGGAAATCTAAGCAAAAAAAAGATTTTTATGAGAATCTAAGTTTGTCTCATTTGATGGGTGAACTTTGATTCTATGAAAAATGGTGGAAAGAAAAGCTTTTTTGCTAAACCAAAACATCAATATCATTTATCCCAATAATTAAAATGTGTTCATAATCTCTAGTCACAAAAGGAATGGATATTGCAATGAGAAACCACTTTTGTCTCAACTGACATATAAACTTTGATTCTAAGGAAAATGGTGTAAAGAAAAGTTTCTCTCGCCAAGCTAAAGCAACCACATCATTTATCCAAAAGAGAGAAAAGTGTCTATCATGCCCACTCATGAAAAAAATGGAGACTATTGTAAGAAACCTGGTTTATCTCATTGAATAGATAAACTTTGATTCTAGGGAAAATAGTGGAAAGAAAATCTTTTCTTGCTATTGTATATCTCATGAGGAGAACATGATTATAGTGCCCAATCACGAAAAGAATGGAGATTATTATGAGAATCCAAGTTTGTCTTATTTGACGAACAAAACTTTGATTCAAGGATAACGGTGGAAAGAAAAGCTTTTCTTGTCGAACCAAAGCATCAATAACATGTATCCCAATGAGAAGAACATGATTATCATACCTACTCATGAATAGAATAGAGATTATTACAAAAATCAAAGTTTATCTCATTGAACAGATGAATTTTGACTCTAAGAAAAATGATAGAAAGAAAAGCTTTTCATGCTAAACAAAACAACAGTATCGTGCATTCTAATGAGGAGAATGTGCTTATAGTGCCTAATCATGAAAATAATGGAGATTATTATGAGAATTCAAGTTTGTCTTATTTGATAGATGAGCTTTGATTCTAAGGAAAATGGTTAAAGATAAAGCTTTTCGTACTAAAGCAAACCATCAATATCATTTATACCCATGATTAAAATGTTTTCATAATGTGAAATCATGAAATGAATAAAGATTATTACAAGAATCCAAGTTTGTCTCATTTGATTGACGAATATTGATTTTAAAGAAAATAGTAGAAAGAAAATTTTTTTTGCCAAACCAAGGCATCCATATCAGTTATCCTTATAGGTAAAACATGTTTATAGTGCCCAATTAGAAAAAAAATATAGATTATTATAAGAATCTAAGTTTGCCTTAATTGATTGATGAACTTTAAATCTAAAGAAAATAGTGGAAAGAAGAACTTTTGTTGCCAAACTAAAGTATAAATATCATTTATCTAAATCAATAGTATGTGATTATAGTGTCTAGTCATGAAAGGAATAGAGATTATTATAAGATTCTAAGTTTCTCTCATTTTATTAGCAAACTTTGATTCTAAGGAAAATGGTGGAAAGAAAAGCTTTTCTTACCAAAAAAACATCAATATGATTTATTCCAATGGTTAAAATGTGATTATAGTCCCCAATCATGAAATGAGTGGAGATTGTTATGAGAATCCAAGTTTGTCTTAATTGACGGATGAACTTTAATTCTTAAGAAAATGGTGGAAAGAAAAGCTTATTGCCAAACCAAAGCATCCATATCATTTATCCAAAAGAAGAAAAAGTGTTTATAATGCCCAATCATGAAAAGAATGAGATTATTATAAGAAAACTAGTTTGTCTCATTTGACAAATGAACTTTGATTCTAAAGAAACTGGTGGAAAAAAAAAGCTTTTCTTGCCAAACAAATGCATCCATATTATTTAAATCAATGAGGAGAGCATGATTATAGTGCCCAATTATAGAAAGAATTGAGATTATTATGAGAATCCTATTTGTCTCAATTGACAGGCAAACTTTAATTCTAAGGAAAATGGTGGAAAGAAAAGCTTTTCTTGCCAAACAAAAGCATCAATATCATGTATCTCAATGAGAAGAACGTAATTATAGTGCATAATCTTGAAAACAATGGTTATGAGAATCCAAGTCTATCTTATTTGACAGACACACTTTAATTCTAAGGAAAATGATAGAAAGAAAAGCGTTTCTTGCCAAACCAAAGCATCCATATCATTCATCTTAATGAGAAAAACATGGAGATTATTATGAGAATGCAAGTTGGTCTCATTTAAAGGACAAACTTTGATTTCAAGGAAAATGGTGAAAAGAAAAAGCTTCTCTTGCCAAACAAAGGAATCAATACTGTTCATCCCAGTGAGGAGAACATGATTTTAGTGCCCAATCACAAAGATATGGAAATTATTACGAGGATCCAAGTTTGTCTTATTTGATAGATGAACTTTGATTTTAAAAAAAGTGGCAAAAAGAAAAGCTTTTCTTGGCAAACCAAAGCATCAATATCATGTATCCTAATGAGGAAAACATGATAGTAGTGCCCAATCATAAAAAAATAGAGATTATTATTAAAATCCAAGTTTGTCTCATTTGACGAATGAACATTGATTCTAAGGAAAATGGGGGAAGGAAAACCAATCAAAAGCATCAATATCATGTATCATAATAAGGAAAACTTGGTCATAGTGCCTAATCTTGGAAAGGATGGAGATTATTACAACAATCTACGTTTGTCCTATTTGATGAGCAAACTTTGATTCTAAGGAAAATGGTAGAAAGAAAAGCTTTTATTGCCAAACCAAAGCATCCATTTCATTTATCCCAATGAGGGAAACGTGTTTATAGTGCCCAATTATGATGGAAATAGAGATTGTTATGAGAATCCAAGTTTATCTTATATGATAAATAAACTACGATTCTAAGGAAAATGGTAGAAAGAAAACCTTTTCATGCTAGACCAAAGCATCCATGTCTTTTTATCCCAATAAGGAAAACATGCTTATTATCCACAATCATGAAAAGTATGGAGATTATTAAGAGATTTAATATTTCTCTAATTTTTTGAAAAAACTTAGAGAATGGTGGAAACAAAATCTTTTCTTGCCAAATCAAATCATTAATATCATGTATGCTAATAGGGAAAAACGTGATTATAATGCCCAATCACAAAAAAAATGAAGATTATTACCAAAGTCTAAGTTCATCTTATTCAACGAAAGAACTTTGATTCTAAGGAAAATGGTGGAAAGAAATGCCTTTCTTGCCAAACCAAAGCATCCATATCTATTATCCTAATAAGAAAAACATGTTTATTGTGCCCAATAATGGAAAGTATGGACATTATTAAGAGATTCAAATTTTGTCTCATTGGATGAATAAACTTTTAAAATCGTGAAAAGAAAAGCTTTTCTTGCAAAACCAAAGCATCCATATCACTTTTTCCAATGGAAAAAAACATGCTTGTAGTGCCCAATCATAATGGGAATGGAGATTATTACTAGAATCCAAGTTTGTCTTATTTGATAGACTAACTTTGATTCTAAAGAAAATAGTGGAAAGAAAGCTTTTCCTGCCAAAACATACCATCCATATCATGTATCCCTTTGAGGAAAATGTGTTTATAGTGCACAATCTTGTGAATAGTGGAGATTATTATGAGAATCCAAGTTTGTGTTGTTTGGCAGATGAACTTTGATGGTAAAGACAATGGTGGAAAGAAAAGCTTTTCTTGCCAAATTGAAGGCATCAATATTATGTATCCTAATAAGAAGGACAAGATTATAGTGCCCAATCTTGAAAAGAAAAGAGATTATTGCAAGAATCCTAGTTTGTCTCATTTGACAAACAAATTTTGATTCTAAGGAAAGTGGTGAAAAAAAACTTTTCTCCTTAAATTAAAGCATCAATATCTTGTATTTGAATGATGAGAACATGATTATAGTGCCTAATCATGAAATGAATAGAGCTTATTACAAGAATCCAGGTTTGTCTTATTTTATGGATGAACTTTGATTCTAAAAAAAATTTTGGAACTTTTCCTGCCAAACCTAAGCATCAATATCATATATCCCAATGAGGAGAATATGATTATAGTGCCCAAACACAATATGAATGGAGATTATTATGAGAATCTAATTTTATCTCCATTGTTAGATGGAATTTAATTCTAAGAAAAGTGGTAGAAAGAAAAGTCTTTCTTGCCAAACCAAAATAGCGGTATCGTACATCCTAATAAAGAGAACATGTTTATAGCAGCCAATCATGAAAATAATGGAGATTATTATGAGAATTCGAGTTTGTCTCGTTTGACAAACAAACTTTGATTCTTAGGAAAATAATGGAAAGATAAGTTTTTCTTCCTAAATTAAAGCATTAATATCGTGTATTCGAATAAGGAGATGTGATTATGGTGCTCAATCATGAAAAGAATAGCGATTGTCATGAGAATCCAAGTTTTTCTCATTTGATAAGACAACTTTGATTTTAAAGAAATTGGTGGAAAGAAAAGCTTTCCTTGCCAAATCAAAGTATTAATAACATGTATCCCAATGAGGAGAACTTGAATATAATGCCTAATTACAAAAAGATGGAGATTATTATAAGAATCCAAGTTTGCCTTATTTGACGGATGAACTTTAATTTTAAGGAAAATGGTGGAAAGAAATGCTTTTCTTCCTAAACCAAACCATCAATATCGTGTATCCTAATAAGGAGATGTGATTATGGTACTCAATCATGAAAAGAATGGTGATTATTATGAGAATCAAAGTTTGTCTTATTTAACAGAAGAATTTTAATTCTAAGGAAAGAGGTGGAAATAAAAGCCTTTCTTGCTGAACCAAAACATAAGTATCATATACCCCTATAAGGAGAACGTGTGCCTAATCATGAAAATAAGTGAGATTATTATAGGAATCGATGTTTGGCTCATTTGATAGATGAACTTTGATTCTAAGGAAAATGGTGGAAAGAAAAGCTTTTCTTGTCAAACCAGAGCATCAATATCATATATTCTAATGAGGATATGTGATTATAATGCTCAATCATGAAAAGAATGGCAATTAACATGACAAACCAAGTTTGTTGCATTTAACAGATGAACTTTGATTTTAGGGAGAATGGTGGAATAAAAAAACTTTTCCTACCAAACCAAAGCATCCATATCTTTTATCGTAATGAGGAAATGTGTTTGTTGTGCCCAATCACAAAAAGAATAGAGATTATTATGATAATCTATGTTTGTCTTATTTAACTGAAGAACATTGATTCTAAGGAAATGGTGGAAAGAAAAACTTCCCTTGCCAAACCAAAACAATAACATGTATCCTAATGGGGAGGTTATGATTATAATGCGTAATCATGAAAAGATGGAAATTATGTCAAAGATCCAAGTTTATCGCATTTGTCAGATAAACTTTGATTCTAAGGAAAATAATGGAAAAAAAGCTTTTTTTCTCAAATAAAAGCATCAATATTATATATCCCAATAAGAAGAACATGATTGTAGTGCCCATTGATGAAAAGAATGTAGCTTATAATGAGAATCCAAGTTTGTCTCAATTCACTGATAAACTTTGATTCTAAGGAACATGTTGGAAAGGAAAGCTTTTCTTGCCAAACCAAAGTATCAATATCATGTATCCTAATAAGCAAATGTGATTACGCTATTCAATGATTAAAGAAATGGCAGTTAATGGAAATTATGTCAAGGATCCAAGTTTATTGCATTTGTTAGATAAACTTTGATTCTAAGGAAAATAATGGAAAAATAGCTTTTTTTTTCAAATAAAAGCATCAATATTGTATATCCCAATAAGAAGAACATGATTGTAGTGCCCATTGATGAAAAGAATGTAGCTTATAATGAGAATCCAAGTTTGTCTCAATTCACTGATAAACTTTGATTCTAAGGAACATGTTGGAAAGGAAAGCTTTTCTTGCCAAACCAAAGTATCAATATCATGTATCCTAATAAGCAAATGTGATTAGACTATTCAATGATTAAAGAAATGGCAGTTACTATGGAAATCCAAGTTTGTCCCATTTGACGAATGAACTTTGATTCTAGCAAGAATGGTAAAGCATCTGTATCTTTTAACCCAATGAGAGAAATGTGTTTGTTATGCCTAATCACAAAAAGAGTTGAGATAATTATGAGAATCTAAGTTTGTCTCATTTGACAGAAAAACTTTGATTCTAAGGAAGTGGTGAAAAAAAAACTTTTCTTTCCAAACAAAACCATCAATAATGTGTATCCTACTAAGGAAGGTGTGATTACAGTACCCAATCAGGAATAGATAAAAGCTATTAAAAGGATCCAAGTTTATTTCATTTGATGGATGAACTTTGATTTTAAGGAAAATGGTGGAAAGAAAAGCTTTTCTTGCCAAGTGTAAGCATCAATGTTGTGTATCCCAATAAGGAGAAAATGATTATAGTGCCCAATCAATTGCATGTATCTTAATAAGTAAAAGTTAATCATAGTGCCAATCATGAAAAAATTGGTTACGAGAATGCAAGATTGTCTTAGTTGATGGACAAACTTTAATTCTAAGGAAAATGAAGGAAAGAAAAGCTTTTCTTGCTAAACCAAATCATCAATATTAGGTATCTCAATGAGAATGCGATTATAGTGCCCAATCATGAAAAGAATGGATATTGAAATAAGAATCCATGTTTATCATATTTTATAGATGAACTTTGATTTTAACAAAAATGACAGAATAAAAAGCCTTCCTTACCAAGCCAAAGCATCAACATCGTGTATACCAATCATATAAAGAATAGAGATTATTATGTGAATCGAAGTTTGTCTCAATTAACGGACCAGCAAAGATTCTAAAGAAAATGGTGGAGAAAAAAGCTTTTCTTGCCAAACCAAAGCTTCCATATCCTTCATCCCAATAGGGGAAAACATGTTTATGGTGTCTAATCAAGAAAAGAATGGAGATCATTAATAGAATCCAAGTTTGACTCAATTAACTGATGAACCTTGATTCTAAGGAAAATGATGTAAAGAAAAGCTTTTCCTACCAAATCAAAATATCAATATCATGTATCCTATGCAGGAGAACGTGATTATAGTGCCTAATCAAGAAAGAAATAAAGATTATTATTATATGAATCCAGGTTTATCTTATTTGATGAATGAACTTTGATTGTAAAGGAAAATGGTGAAAAGAAAACTTTTTCTGCCAAACTAAAGCATCAACATCATTGATCCTAATAAGGAGAATGTGATTATAGTGCCTAATCACAGAAAAAATAGAGATTATTGTGAGAATCCAAATATATCTTATTTGATAGCCGGAACATTATTTCTAAGAAAATGCGGAAAGAAAAGCTTTTCTTGCCAAACAAAAGTATCAATGTTGTGTGTTTCAATGTGGAGAATGTGATTATTATGCTTAATCACAAAAGGAAGGGAGATTATAATAAGAATTCAAGTTTGTTTCATTTGACAGATTAACTTTGATTCCAGTGAAAATGATGGAAAAAAAAGCTTTTCTTGCTAAGCAAAACATGTTTATAGTGCCTAGTCATGAACAAAAATAGAGATTGTTCTGAGAATCTATGTTTGTCTCATTTAACAAATCATAGCCAAACTAAAACATTCATATTGTTTATCTAATGGGGCCAATCATGAAAAGAATGAAGATTTTTAGGAGAATCTAAGTTTGTCTCAATTGATGGCCAAACTTTGACTCTAAGCAAAATGGTGAAAAGAAAAAACTTTTCATGCAAACAAAACCATCAATATCGTGTATCTTATAAGATGAATGTGATTATAATGCCTAATCGTGAAAAGAATAGAGATTATTACAAGAATCGAAGTTTGTCTCATTCGACGAATGAACTTTGATTTTAAGAAAAATGGTAGAAAGAAAAGCTTGTCTTGCCAAACCAAAGTATCAATATCATGTATCCCAATAAGGAGATAAAATTATAGTGCTCAATCATAAAAAGAAAGGCAATAATGATGAGAGTCCAAGTTTGTCTCATTTGACATTTGAACTTTGATTCTAAGTAGAATGGTGGAAACAAAAACTTTTTTTGCCAAGCTAAAGCATCTATATCTTTTATCCTAATAAAAGAAATGTGTTTATTATACCCATAAAAGGGATGAAGATTATTGTAAGAATCTAAGTTTGTCCCATTTGAGGAAACAACTTTGATTATAAGCAAATGATGGAAAAAAACTTTTCTTGCCTAGTCAAAGCATCAATATTACGCATCCTAATGAAAAGAATGTGATTATAGTGCTTAATCACAGAAAGATAGAGATCATTACAAGAATCCAAGTTTGTTTCATTTAATAGAAAAGCTTTGATTCTAACAAAAATGGTCGACAAAAAAGCTTTTCTTGCCAAACCAAGCATCAATATCAGGCATTTAAAGGTGGAGAACAAGATTATAATGCCTAATCACAAATAGGGATTATACTGAGAATCCTAGTTTATCTTATTTGATAGACTAACTTTGATTCTAAGGAAAATAACACAAAGAAAAATGATTACTGCCAAGCCAAAGCATCAATATCATGTATCCTAATAAGCAGAAAGTGACAATAGTGTCCAACCATGAAAAGAATAGAGATTATTATAAGAATCCAAGTTTGTCTTATTTGATAGATGAACTTTGATTCTAAAGAAAATGGTGGAAAAAAATGTTTCTTGCCATGCCAAAGCATCCATATCATTTACCCTAATGGGAAAAATGTGTTTATAGTTCCTAATCACAATAAGAATGGAGATTATTATGAGAAACCAGGCTTATCTCATTTAATAGATGAACCTTGAATCTAAAGAAAATAGTGTAAAGAAAAGCTTTTTCGGCCAAACCAAAACATTGATACCGTTGATCCCAATGAAGAGAATGTAATTATAGATCATGGACAGAATTAAGATTATTATGAGAATCTAAGTTTGTATCATTTGATAGACAAACTTCGATTCAATGGATAATGGGGGAGAGAAAAGCTTCTTTTGCCAAATCAAAGCATCAATATCATGTATCCTGATAAAGAGATTGTGATTATAGTGCCCACTCATAAAAAGAAGAAAGATTATTATGAGAATCCAAGTTTGCCTCAGATTATTATGAGAATCTAGGTTTCTCTCATTTAATAGACAAACTTTGATTCTAAGGACAATGAGGGAAAGAAAAGCTTTTCTTGCAAAGCAAAAGCCTCAATATCATGCATCCCAATAAGGGGATTGTGATTAAAGTGCTTACTCATGAAAAGAATGGAGATTATTATAAGAATCCAAGTTTATCTCATTTGACAGGTGAACTTTAACTCTAAGGAGAATGATGGAAAGAACAGTCTTTCTTGCTAAGCTAAAGCATCAATATCATTTATCTTAAGAAGGAAAACTTATTAACAATGCCTTGTCTTAAAAAGAATGGAGATTGTTTTAAGAATTCATTTTTATCATATTTGACGGATAAACTTTGATTCTATGAAAAATAGTAGAAAAAAAGCTTTTCTTGCCAAACCAAAGCATCAATATCATGGATCCTAATGAGGAGAAAGTGATTATAGTGCCTAATCATGAAAAAAATGATTACGAGAATCCATGTTTGTCTTAGTTGACGAAAGAACTTTGATTCTAAGAAAAATAGTGGAGAAAATGCTTTTCCTACTAAACCAAAGCATCAATATCAAGTCTCCTAATGAAGAGAAAGTGATCATAGTGCTTAATCATAAAAAAATTGGTTACAGGAATCCAAGTTTTTTTTTACTAGAATCCATGTTTAACTTAATTGACAAACGAACCTTGATTCTAAAGAAAATGGTGTAAAAAAAAAAGCTATTCCTACCAATACAGAATATTAATATCTTTTATCCCATTTACAAGAATGTGATTATAGTGCATAATCAAGAAAAGAATGGAGATTATTAAGAGAATCCAAGTTTACCTTATTTGATGAATAAACTTTGATTCTAAGGAAAAAGGTGAAAAAAACTTTTTAGGCCAAACTAAAGCATCACTATTGTTGATCCCAATATGGAGAATGTGATTACAGTGCCCAATCATGGAAAGAATGGTGATCATTGCGAGAATCTAAATTTGTTTTATTTGATAGCCTAAACTTTGTTTCTAAGGAAAATATGGAAAGAAAAGCTTTTCTTACCAAACAAAAGTATCAATGTCCTACATTCAAATGCGGAGAATGTGATTATTGTGCCTAATCACAAAAAAATGGAGATTATTACGAAACCCAAGTTAGTCTCATTTGACAGATGAGCATTGATTCTAAGGAAAATGGTAGAAAAAAGAGCTTTTCTTGCCAAGCCAAAGCATTAATGTCATTAACCCTAAAGAGAAAAATATGTTTATAATGCCTAATCATGAAAAAAATAGAGATTATTTTAAGAATCCATGTTTGTCTTATTTAACAGATCATTGCCAAACCAACAGATGCATTATTGCTTGTCCTAATAAAGCCCAATCACAAAAAAATGGAGATTTTTACAAGAGTCTAAGTTTATCTCAATTGTTGGATGAACTCTAACTCTAAGGAAAATGGTGGAAAGAAAAACTTTTCATGCAAACCAAAGCATCAATATCGTGTAACTTATGAGGAAAATGTGATTATAGCGCCTAATGATGAAAAGAACAGAGATTATTATGAGAATCCATGTTTGTCTTGTTTGACGAATGAACATTTATTTTAAAAGAAATGGTAGAAAGAAAAACTTGGCTTGCCAAACCAAAGCATCAATATCATGTATCCTAATGAGAGATAAGATTATAGTGCTCAATCACAAAAAAAAAATAGCAATTATAATGGGAGTCCAAGTTTGTCTCATTTGACAGACGAACTTTGATTCCAAGGAGAATGGTGGAAAGAAAAGCTTTTCTTGCCAAGCCGAAGCATCCATATCTTTTATCCCAATAAGGAAAATATATTTATTATGCCCACGAAAGGGATGAAGATTATTATGAGAATCTAAGTATGTCCCATTTGGGGAAACAACTTTGATTCTAAGGAAATGGTGAAAATAAAAGCTTTTCCTGCCAAGTCAAAGCATCAATATTGTGTATCCTAATGAGAAGGCTGTAATTATAGTGCCTAAACATATAAAGATGGAGATCATTACAAGAATCTAAGTTTGTCTCATTTGATAGATAAACTTTGAACTAATAAACATGAAGGACAGAAAAGCTTTTCTTGCCATACCAAGCATCAATACCAGGCATCCTAAAGAAGAAAACATGATTGTAATGCCCAATCAAAAAATGAATGGGGATTATATTAAGAATCAAACTTTGTCTTATTCGATAGACTAACTTGGATTCTAAGGAAAATAATGTAAAGAAAAACAATTATTGCCAAACCAAAGCATCAATATTATGTATCCTAATCAGCAGAAAGTGACATAATGCCCAGCCATGAAAAGAATAGAGATTATTATGAAAATCCAAGTTGGTCTTATTTGACAAATGATTTTTGATTCTAAAGAAAAAGGTGGAAAAAAGCTTTTCTTGCCATGCCAAAGCATCCATATCACTTACCCCAATGGGAGAAATGTGTTTGTAGTTCCTAATCACAACAAGAATAGAGATTATCTTGAGAATTCAGGCTTGTCTTATTTGATAGACGAACCTTGATTCTAACGAAAATAGTGTAAAGAAAAGTTTTTCTTGCCAAACCAAAACACCAATATCATTGATCCCAATGAGGAGAATGTAATTATAGTGCCCAATCACGGACAAAATTGATATTACTAGGAGAATCCAAGTTTGTATCATTTGACAAAGAATTTCGTTTCAATGGACAATAGGGGAAAGAAAAGCTTCTCTTGCTAAATCAAAGCATCAATTTCATGTCTCCTAATGAAGAGATTGTGATTATAGTGCCCACTCATAAAAATAAGAAAGACTATTATGAGAATCCCAGTTTATCTTATTTGACAGACAAACTTTGATTCTAAGGACTATAGGGGAAAGAAAAGCTTTTCCTACAAAACCAAAGGCTCAATATCATGTATCCCAATGAGGAGATTGTGATTAAAGTGCCTGCTCATATAAAGAATGGAAATTATTATGAGAATCCAAGTTTATCTCATTTGATAGATGAACTTTAATTATAAGGAGAATAGTGGGAAGAAAAGCCTTTCTTGCCAAGCCAAACCATCAATATCATTTATCCTAAGGAGGAAAACTTTTTTATTATGCTTTTATCATGAAAAGAATGGAGATTGTTTCTAGAATCGATGTTTATCACATTTGTTGGACGAATTTTGGTTTTATGGAAAATGGTAGAGAAAAACTTTTCTTGCCAAACCAAACCATCCATATTGCTTATCTCAATAAAGAACCTCTATTTATAGCATCCAATCATGGAAAGAATGAGGATTTGCACAAGGATCTAAGTTTCTCTCAATTGGCAAATGAAGTTTGATTCTAAGGAAAATGGTCAGAAAAAAAACTTTTCTTGCCAAACGAAAGTATCAATAACGTGTAGCCCAATTGGAAGAACATTATTATAATGCCCAGTTACAGAAAGAATAGAGATTATTATGAGAATCCATGTTTCTCTAGTTTGATAGAAAAACTTTTATTTTGACAAAATTGGAGTAAAAAAAGTGTTTTCCTACAAAATCAAAGCATCATTATCGTGTACCCTAATTAGGAGAACGTGATTTTAATGTCTAATCATGAAAAGATGGGAGACTACTACGGGAATACATGTTAGTCTTATTTTCTAAACAAATTCTGATTTTAGGAAAATGTTAGAGAGAAAAGCTTTTCTTGCAAACTAAAGCATCAATGTCATATATCCCAATGAGGAGAATGCTAATTCTTAAAAAAAATGAAGAATACTATAAGATTCTTGGTTTGTCTCATTTGATGGATAAACTTTAATTCTAAGAAAAATGGTGAAAAGAAAAGCTTTTCTTGTCAAACCAAAGTAGCAATATCGTGTATCCAAATGAGGAAAACATGTTTCTATTGCCTAATCATGAAAAGATTAGAGATTATTATGAGAATCCAAGTTTGACTCGTTTAACAGATGAACTTTGATCTAAGGAAAAAGGTAGAAAGAAAAAAGTATACTACAAAACTAAAGCATCAAATTGTGCATCCTAAGGAGAAAAACGTGATTATGGGGCCCAATCATGAAAGAATGGAGATTGTTATAAGAACCAAAGTTTTTTCATTTGACAGCTAAACTTTGATTCTAAGGAAAATTGTGGAAAGAAAAGCTTTTCTTGCCAAGTCGAAGCATCCATATCTTTTATCCCAATAACAAAAATGTGTTTATTATGCCCACGAAAGGGATGAAGATTATTATAAGAATCTAAGTATGTCCTATTTGGGGAAACAACTTCCATTCTAAGAAAATGGTGTAAAAAAAAGCTTTTCCTACCAAGTCAAAGCATCAGTATTATGTATCCTAATGAGAAGGATGTGATTATAGTGCCTAAACATAGAAAGATGGAGATCATTACTAGAATCTAAGTTTATCTCATCTGATAGACAAACTTTAATTAAAAAAATGGATGACAGAAAAGCTTTTCTTGCCAAACCAAGCATCAATACCAAGCATCCCAAGGAAGAAAACATGATTGTAATGCCCAATCATAAAATGAATGGGGATTATATTAGGAATCCAACTTTGTCTCATTCAATAGACTAACTTTGATTTTAAGGAAAATAATGTAAAGAAAAACAATTATTACCAAACCAAAGCATCAATATTATGTATCCTAATCAGCAGAAAGTGACATAATGCCCAGCCATGAAAAGAATAAAGATTATTATGAGAATCCAAGTTTGTCTTATTTGATGGATGATCTTTGATTCTAAAGAAAATGGTGGAGAATGCTTTTCTTGCAATGCCAAAGTATCCATATCACTTACCCCAATGGGAGAAACATGCTTATAATTCCTAATCACAACAAGAATAGAGATTATTTTGGGAATCCAGGTTTGTCTCATTTGATAGACAAACCTTGATTCTAACAAAAATGGTGTAAAGAAAAATTTTTTTTGCCAAACCAAAACATCAATATCGTTGATCGCAATGAGGAGAATGTAATTATAGTGCCTAATCATTTAACAAACTAATTTTAATTTAATGGACAAAGGGGGAAAAAATCTTTTCTTGCTAAATCAAAGCATCAATATCATGTCTCCCAATAAAAAGATTGTGATTATAGTACCCACTCAAAAAAATAAGAAAGACTATTATGAGAATCCGAATTTATCTCTTTTGATAGACAAACTTTGATTCTAGGGATAATAGGGGAAAAAAAGGCTTTCTTACAAAACCAAAGCCTTAATGTCATGCATCCCAATGAGGAGATTGTCATTAAACTGCCTACTTATATAAAGAATGAAATTTATTATAAGAATCCAAGTTTGTCTCATTTGATAGACAAACTTTAATTATAAGAGAATAGTGGAAAGAGAAGCCTATCTTGCCAAGCTAAAGCATCAATATCATTATCCTAAGCAGTAAAACTTTTTTATAGTGCTTTATCATGAAAAAAATGAAGATTGCTTTCAGAAATGATGTTTGTCACACTTGTCGAATGAACTTTAATTCTATGGAAAATGGTAGAGAAAAGCTTTTCTTGCCAAACCAAACCATCCATATCGCTTATCCTAATAAAGAACCTCTATTTATAGCATCCAATCATGGAAAGAAAGGGGATTTGCACAAGAATCTAAGTTTTTCTTAATCTGCAAAATAAGTTTGATTCTAAGGAAAATGATGGAAAGAAAAGCTTTTCTTCCCAAACCAAAGCATACTACATATCCTAATAAGGAAAAAGTGATTATAGTGCCCAATCATAAGAAGAACAAAGATTATTACGAGAATCCAAGTTGGTCTCATTTGATGGATGAACTTTGATTATAAGGAAAACGATGGAAAATAAAGCCTTTCCTGCCAAAACAAGGCATCAATATCATTTATCCCACTAATTAAAATGTGTTTGTAGTTCCTAATCACAAAAAGAATGGAGAGAATTAGAACGAATCTAAGTTTGTCTTATTTGACAGATAAACTTTGATTCTAAGGAAAATGGTGGAAACAAAAGCTTTTTTTGCCAAACCAAAGCATCCATATCATTTATCCCAATGCAGAAGATGTGTTCATGATGCTCAATCAGGAAAGAATAAAGATTATTATGAGAGTCCAAGTTTTATCTCAATTGACAGACGACATTGACTCTAAGAAAAATGATGAAAAAAAAAGCATTGCTTGCCAAACCAATGGATCAACATCTTGTGTCCTAATAAGGAGAACATGATTAAAGTGCCCAATCAGGAAATAGTGGAGATTATTAAGAGAATCCAAATTTATCTCATTTGACAGATGAACTTTGATTCTAAAGAAAGTGGTGGAAACAAAAGCTTTTTTTGCCAAACCATAGCATCCATATCATTTATCCTAATAGGGAAAACATGTTCATAGTGCCCAATTAGGAAAATAATATATATTATCATGAGAATCCAAGTTTGTCTTAATTGGAAAATAAACATTGATTTTAAGGGAAATGGTGAAACGAAAAGCTTTTCTTGCCAAGCCAAAGGATCAATATATTTGTCCCTATAAAGAAAGCATGATTATAGTGCCCAATTACGGAAATAATGGAGATGAATCCAAGTTTGTCTTATTTGGCAGATGAACTTTAATTCTTAGGAAAATGGTGGAATGAAATGCTTTTCTTGCCAAACCAAAGCAACAATGTCATTTATCCAAATGATTAAAATGTGGTTATGCACCCAATCACAAAAAAAATAAAGATTGTTATAAGAATCCAAGTTTGTCTCATTTGATAAATGAACTTTGATTCCAAGGAAAATTATGGAAAGAAATGTTTTTCATGCTGAGCCAAAGCATCCATATTGCTTATCCCATGGGGAAAACATGTTTGGAGTGTGTAGTCAAGAAAAAAATATAAATTATTATGACAATCCAAGTTTACCTTAATTGATGGATGAACTTTGATTCTAAGGAAATATTTAAAACAATAGCTTTTCTTTCCTAACCAAAGCATCCGTATTATTTATCCTAATAAGGAAAATGTGTTTATAGTGTCTAATAATGAAAAGAATAGAGATTATTGCAAGAAAGCAAGCTTGTCTTATTTGATAGAAAGACTTTGATTCTAATGAAAATGGTGGAAAAAAAGCTTTTCTTGCCAAGCTAAGGCATCAATATCAAGTATCCAAAAGAAATAATGTGATTATACTGCCCAATTATCAAAAGAATGGAGATCATTAGGAGAATCCAAATTTGCCTCATTTGACAAGCAAACATTGATTCTAGTGATAATGATGAAAAAAGGCTTTTGTTGCTAGACCAAAGCATCAATATCATATATCCCAGATAGGAAAATTTAATTATAGTGCCCAATCATGAAAAGAAGGAAGATTGTTGTGAGAATCCAAGTTTGTCTCATTTGACGGAGGACTTTGATTCTAAGAAAAATGGTCAAAGGAAAAGCTTTTCTTGCCAAACCAAAACATCAATATCATGTATGCCAATAAAGAGAACATGTTTATAGTGCCCAATCATAAAAATAATGGAGATTATTATGAGAATCTAAGTTTCTCTCTTTTAATGGACAAACTTTGATTCTAAGGATAATGGTTGAAAAAAAAACATTTCTTCCAAACCACAACATCAACATCATGTATCCTAATAAGGAAAATGCATTTATAGTGCCCAATCATGAAAATAATGAAGATTATTATGAAAACCTAACTTTGTCTCGTTTGATGAACAAACTTTAATTCAAAGGAAAATGGTGGAGAGAAAAGCTTTTCTTGCAAAACCAATGCATAAATGTGATGCATGCCAATGAGGAGAATGTTAATATAGTATCCAATCATGAAAAGAATGAAGATTGTTGCAAAAATCCAAACTTGTCTCTTTTGATGGACAAACCTTAATTCTAAGGATAATGGTAGAAAGAAACAATTTTCCTATCAAATCGAAGCATAATATCGTGTATCCTAATAAGTAAAACATGATTAAGCACAATCATAAGAAGAACAGAGATTATTATAAGCATCCATGTTTGTCTTATTTGACAAATGCACTTTGATTCTAAGAAAAATAGTGAAAAAAAAGTTATTCTTGCCAAATCCAAATGTCTATATCATGTAACCTGATGAGAACATGTTTATAGTGTCCAATCATGAAAATAATAATTATTATTCTAAGAATTCAAGTTTGTCTTATTTGACAAATGAACTTTGATTCTAAGGAAAATAGTGGAAAGAAAAAGTTTTTTTGCCAAACTAAAGCATTAATATCATGTATCCTAATAAGGAAAACATGATTATGGTGTCCAATCATGAGAAGAATAGAGATTGTTATGAGAATCCAATTTTGTCTTATTAGACGGACAACTTTGATTTTAAGGAGAATGGTGGAAAAAAAAGCTTTTCTTGCCAAATCAAAGCATCCATATCTTTTATTTAAGCCCAATCATGAAAGGACTTGAGATTATTACCAAAATTGAAGTTTATCTCCTTTGACAGACGAACATTGATTCTAAGGAAAATGGTGGTAAGAAAACTTTGTCTTGCCAAACCAAAACATCACTATCATGTATCCTAATTAGTCGAAAATGATTATAGTGTCGAAACTCAAAAAGAATGGTGATTATTAAGAGAATCCATGTTTGTCTCATTTGATGAGTGAGCTTTGATTTTAAGGAAAACAGTAGAAAAAAAAAGCTTTCCTTGCCAAACCAAAGCATCAATATCATGTATCCTAACGAAGAGAATGTGATTATAGAGCTCAATCAATAAAAAAATGGAGATTTATATGAGAATCCAAGTTTGTTTTATTTGACAGATGAACTTTGATTCTAGGGAGAATGGTGGAAGGAAAATACTTTCATGACAACTAAACCATCAATATCATGTATCCCAATGAGGACAACATAAATTTGCCAATCATGAGAAGAATGAAGATTATTATAAGAATCAAAGTTTTCCTCATTTGACAGATTAACTTTGATTCTAAGGAAAATAGTGGGAAGAAAACTTTTCTTGCCATAACAAAGGCATTAATATTGTGTATCTCAATAAGGAAAACAAGATTATAGTGCTCAATCATGAAAAGAATGAAGATTATTATGGGAATCCAAGTTTGTCTCATTTGACGAACAAACTTTAATTTTGTGAAGAATGGTGAAAAGAAAAGCTTTTCTTGCCAAACTAAAGCATCCATATCTTTTATCTAAATGAGAAAAACATGTTTATTGAGCCAATCACGAAAGAAATAGAGATTATTACTAGAGTTAAAGTTTGTATCATTTGACTAAGAACTTTGATTCTAAGGAAAATAGTGAAAAGAATAGCTTTTCCTACCAAAACAAAGCATCAATATCAAGTATCCCAATGAGCAAGACATGACTATAGTGCATAAGCTTGAAAAGAATGGTTATTATTATAAGAATCCATTTTGTCTAATTTGATAAATGAGCTTTGATTTTAACGAAAATGGTGGAGAAAAATCTTTCTCTGCCAAACCAAACATCAATATCATGTATCCTAATAAGGATAATGTGATCATAGGGCTCAATCATAAAAAGAATGAAGATCATTTTGAGAATCCAAGTTTATCTTATTTAATAGATAAACTTTGATTCTAGGGAGAATGGTTGAAAAAAAAAGCTTTTCTTGCCAAACTAAACCATCAATATCATGTATCCCAATAAGGAGAATGTGATTATGTGCCTAGGTCATGAGAAAAATGATAAACTATTAAGAGAATCCAAGTTTATCTTATGTGACGAATGAACTTTGATTCTAAGGAAAATGTGAAAAAAAAGCTTTTCTTGCAAAACAAAGCATCAATAACATTTAACCAAATGATTAAAATGTGTTTATAGTTCCTAATCACAAAAAGAATAGAGATTGCTACAAGAATCCAAGTTTATCTTATTTGATGGATGAACTTTGATTCTAAGGAAAATAGTGAAAATAAAAGTTTTTTTTACCGAACCAAAGTATCAATATCATTTATGCTAATGGGGAAAACATGTTTATAATGCCTAATCAGGAAAAGAATGGAGATTATTATGAGAGTCAAGTTTGTCTTAATCGGTAGATGAACATTGATTCCATGAAAAATCGTGGAAAGAAAAGTTTTTTCTTACTAAACCAATGGATCAATATCTTGTATTCGAATGGGGAGAACATGATTATAGTGCCCAATAATGAAAAAATAGAGATTATTACGAGAATCTAGGTTTGTCTTATTTAACAGATGAACTTTAATTCTAAGGAAATGGTGGAAAAATGCTTTTCTTGCCAAACCAAATCAATATCATTTATCCTAATGACGAAAATGTGTTTGTAGTGCCCAATCATGACAATAGTAGAGATTGTTATGAGAATCCAAGTTTCCCTTATTTGACGAATGAACTTTGATTCTAAGAAAAATAGTGGCAACAAAAGCCTTTTTTGCCAAACCAAAGCGTCCATATCATTTATCCAAATGGGAAAAACATGTTTATAGTGGGCAACTATGAAAAGATAAGATTATTATGACAATCCAAGTTTGTCTTAATTGATAGACGAACATTGACTCTAAGAAAAATGGTGCAAAAAAATTTCCTTCCCAAGCTAAAGCATCTATATCATTTATCCTAATGAGGAAAACGTGTTTGTAATGCCTAATCATGAAAAAAATTAGAGATTAAACCAAGTATGGAGATTAATCCAAGTTTATCTCATTTTATAGACAAACTTTGATTCTAAGGAAAATGGTTTTAGCCAATCCAAATTGTCAATATCCTGTATCCCAATAAAGAGAATATGATTGTAGTGCCTAATTATGAAAAGGACGGAGATTATTTCAAGAATCCTAGTTTGTCTCATTTGATGGATAAAATTGATTCTAAGGATAATGGTGGAAATAGAAGCTTTTCTTGCCAAACCAATACATCAACATCATGTATCCTAATGAGGGGAATGTTATTGTAGTGCCCATATGAGAAAGATTGAGATTATTCTAAGAATCCCTATTTATCTCATTTGACCAATGAACTTCGATTCTAAGAAAAATGGTGAAAGAGAAAGCTTATCTTGCTATTCCAAAGTATCAATATCATTTATTTCGATTCTAAGAAAAATGGTGAAAGAGAAAGCTTTTCTTGCTATTCCAAAGTATCAATATCATTTATCCCAATGCGTAAAAAGTGTTTATAGTGCCTAATCACAAAAAAATAGAGATTATTAGAGAATCCAAGTTTGTCTCATTTACGAATGAACTTTGATTCTGAGGAAAAATGGTGGCAAGAACAGCCTTTCTTGCCAAAGCAAATCATTAATATCATGTATCCCTATGAAGTGAATGTGATTTTGTGCCCAATCAAGAAAAGAATGGAGATTATAACGAGAATCCAAGTTTTTCTCATTTGACGGATGAGCTTTAATTCTAAGAAAAATGGTTGGAAAAAAGGTTTTTTATGCCAAGCCAATGCATCAATATCATTTATCCACCAATGAGGAGAACATGTTTATAGTGCTTAATTACAAAAAGAATGGAGACTACCATGAGAATCCAAGTTAGTCTCATTTGATGGATGAACTTTGGTTCTAGGAAAAATGGTGGAAAGAAAAGCATTTTTTTGCCAAAATAAAGCATCCATAATACTTATCCCAATAGGGAAAATGTGCTTATGGTACATACCCACAAAAAGAGGAGATTTTTATGCGAATCCAAGTTTTTCTCAATTGACGAATGAACATTGATAAAATGGTGCAAAAAAAAGCTTTCCTTGCCAAGCCAAAGCATCCATATCATTTTTCTTAATGAGAAAAATGTGTTTATAGTGACTAATCATGAGAACAATGGAAATTAATCCCAGTTTATCTATTTTGATAAAAGATCATTGATTCAAAAAAAAATGGTGGAAAGAGAAACTTTTCTTACTAATCCAAGGCATCAATATCTTGTGTCCCACTGAGGAGAATGTGATTCTATTGCCCAATCATGAAAAGAATAGAGATTATTACGAGAATCTAGTTTATCTCAATAGATGAAATTTGATCTTAAGGATAACGGTGGAAAAAAAAAAGCTTTTCTTGGCAAATCAAAGCATTAATATCATGTCTCCTAATGAGAAGAATATGATTGTAGAGCCCAATCATGAAAGAATGGAGATTACAATAAGAACCTAAGTTTATCTTATTTGATGATGTATCTTGATTCTAACAGAAATAGTGGAAAAAAAAAAAGCTTTTCTGGCCAAACGAAAACATCCATAGCATTTATCCTAATGACAAAAATGTGTTTATAGTACCCAACAACAAAAAAAATGGAGATTATTATGAGAATCCAAGTTTATCCTATTTGATGAATGAACTTTAATTCTTAAGAAGATGATGGAAAAAAGCACTTCTTAATGAAAAAAGTACTTCTTGCCAAACCAAAGCATCAAGATCATGTATCCCAATAAAGGAAACATAATAATAGTGCCCAATCATGAAAAGAATAGAGATTATTATGAGAATCTACATTTGTCCTATTTAATGCATGAACTTTGACTCTAAAGAAAATAGTGGTGAGAAAAGCTTTCCTACCAAAACAAAGCATCCATATCATTTAACTCTTTGAGGAAAATGTGATTATAGTGCTCAATCATGAAAAGATTGGAGATTGTTATGAGAATCTAGGTTGTCTTATTTGATGAATGAATTTTGATTCTAAGGAAAGTGGTAGAAAGGAAAGCTATTCTTGCCAAGCTAAAGCATCAATACCATGTATCCTAATAAGGAAAACGTGATTATAATGCCCAATCATGAAAGAAATAGCGATTATTACGAGAACCTAAAATGAATTCGGGGAAGGTAGAGTAGAAATTAATATGATAAAAAAATTCTGATAAGGTTATCAAAACAAGATGAGCGAAGATGCTCAATAAAAAAAGATTTCTTTTTCTTCCTGAATCAGCTTTTATTATATATTTTTTCTTATGACATGATAATTTCATTATCAGATTTTTTAAATTAAGCATTAGTCTACGTTTGATTATTTTGAGTCAATTGAAGGGGTAAGCCTATTTATTTCTGGTTCTAAGAGTAGTAGTTCTAACGGTTGACTCGCTTCTTTCAAATTATTTCTTATTATTAAAAAAAGGTAACGAAGGTAAAATACGAGCTTAGTTCATTTTTTTTGACAGACGAATTATGATTCTAAGGAAATGGTGGAAAAAAGCTTTCTTGCTAAGCTGAAGCATTAATATTGCCTATCGCAATGAGGATAACATGATTATAATGCCATACCATGAAAGGATTAGAGATTATTAGAAAAATACAAATCTGTCTCATTTGACAAATGCACTTTGATTATAAGGAAAATGGTAGAAAAAAAACTTTTCTTGCCAAACAAATGCATCCATATTATTTACCCAATGAGAAAAAAGTGTTTATAGTGCCTAATCATGAAAAGATAGAAATTATTATGAGAATCCATGCTTGTCTCATTTGACGGATAAACTTTGATTCCAAAGAAATAGTGGAAAAAAAACATTTCTTACCAAATTGAAGCATCAATATCATGTATCTAATGAGGAGAACATTATAATAGTGCACAATTACAAAAAGAATTGAGATTATTATGAGAATCAAAGGTTGCCCCTTTAGGCAGACGAAATTTGATTCTAAGGAAAATGG
>JBBYHL010274111.1:6069-25034 GCA_038381835.1 Adansonia madagascariensis
GTCATTGATAGTAATCATAGGTTAGGTTAGTGAGTTGCACTAATAATGTAAACAGTGAGAACATAACTAACAATATGGGAGAACATAACTAACAATAATGTAAACAATTTTTTGGCTGTTTCATAATAATGTACAAAAAAGCCAAACAAATGATTCTCTCTAACAACCTAACCCCATCCCAAAATGAGACTTCATGTATTCCTTATCCAATGTACCGAGATTTGTATGCAAACATGTTATGATAGATACGATTTAATGTAGGTGTGTCATTGATAGTAATCATAGGTTAGGTTAGTGAGTTGCACTAATAATGTAAACAGTGAGAACATAACTAACAATATGAGAGTTAAACGGAAGCTTCCAAAAGAAAAATTAATGGAAGTTAATTTTAAAAATAATTAGACTACAACATTGATAGAAATGAAGGGTAACTATAGTACATGAAAAGTTATTTGAGATATGTTGGCATTGTTTATGGTGGAACTAGTGTTTTTGGTTGTAGTGCAATTACTGGTTATTGCCATTAATTAAAAAAATGAAGTGCTTAATTGTGTATGCTTTGATACCATGTAAGAAAGATATATTTTTTATGTTTGAATTTGCGAGGTTTTATTAACCATCAATAAATATATTTTGTCCATAAGAGAAAAGATAAAAATTAATTTATTTCATATACAAGTGGTAAGATAATTCTTACCTGATCTATATAAGAGATAAGAGATTTGCTTATCTCATCTATACTAATAATAAATATTAGCTACAAAGTTTAACTTTATCTAATCTGTACAAAGAAATAAAAGATTATTGTCTCCTTATTTTGAAAACTTAACGCCTATTATACATGATACTAATAATTATAGCCCTTTAAAAAATATGAGATTGTAAATTTTTAAGTATTTAGAAAACGTTTTTAAGATTATCATAATATAAGTTAATTGAAACCTAATTATATATAGATAAGATGGAAACCATGAGTTGACCAATAATAAGTAAGGATTGTGGTTTGTTAGTATACGGGGATAAAAAAACACAAGAAATTAACAAAAGCTTCGGACGAGCAACAATGCCACTTTCGTTAAAGTTTTATTCGCCCCCACCATTACGACCGTATGCAAAAAAGTTACCAATGTATAAACCTTGAGGGTATAATGAAGCATAATGATTGATGGTATTTTGCATTGACGACATAAATTTACTATGCACTAAGTAGTGCATGGCAAAACTATCAAAATTTTATTTTTAAATTTATGCATAGTTTTTTTATTTGCCAGCAACTAAATATCTTTTCGTATAGACATAACTTATCCAAATAGATGTTTATTTGGATAGTCATAACACTTAGTAAATAATCAAGTGACACCACTCTTAATTAAATAATTAAATTAGAGACATAACCAGCCACTATTTTGAAAATATTCTAACAACCCACCACCATTTTCAAAATAAACCAGATTTTGGTAATTTTAGAAATCTATTACATAAATGAAGGTGTCTTATGATTAAACCTTCATTTAGTGAAAACATGTTAAAGTTAACCGAAATTGCAGGGTAAAATATGATTTGAACTAGCTATTCCATTTTATTAAACAAGCACATCTCACACAAAGATTTCAACACTAGTTAATGCATAGTATTTGAGGATACTATTTGACCATGTGTCTGTGTACTCTTTTTATGATTGCTGTTAGAGCTAAGCCCTTGAACTCCTAAAAGTAGTCACACTACACACTCATATAGGTAGATCCCATCGAGAGTGTTCTCATAACTATAACACTCTGAGATATTTATGTTATGGGTCCATTAAGAGCATATTTACTCATCTTTCTCTTATCATTGTGGATACCCAGCACTTTACCTAGGATGATATTTTATATAATATTATAGTGCTAGCAATCATATATAGATGATGTATCTTATTTCATTGAACTCAAAACTCAACATTACACCAAGCGCTGAGTCAAGTTCCATCATAGGTGACTAAAATTTATAGGCTTTAACCTCATCTCCAAATTACCAACGTAGCTACGTTAATTTGTCACACCACATGGTGAATCTTTTATAAATTTTTGTATCTTAAAGACTTATAAGACCAACACCCCCACCATGTACGAATATCTACTCTTTTGCTAAAGAATGTATTTTAATAGTGTTTTCAATTATAAAGGATATCCTTTATACAATTACCAATTTTTTGTTTTATAACATTTATAGTGATCGCTTTATCTATTTCTCATGATGGTTATACATTTGTCTTTTTTATTTATTTCTTAATTCCATTATCACCAAATGTGTAAATACATCATACTGCCTTTTTAACCAAGTAGTTTACTATAATAAAGCCTCAAACCCCTTGGTGAAATAAGACAATATTATTGCTATTTTGGCCATAGCTTCATATCATAGTTAATACATGACTTAAAAGATTATTATGTATCTATACTAATCTATTATGACTTTTGTTAACAAACAATATATACATACAGAGTGTTTCATATATCATTTTAGAATATATTCAATACTACTTGACCATTAACAGGCCTATCAAGTGAGTATCATACTTATATGTACAATATATACTGGACATTATTAGTTAATTTTATGACCAGGATTAAAATTATCTCCACCAACCAACTGGGTCTAATAGCCTTTATTTTGCTATTTTAAATGTTTTCATACTCACAAGATTTTCTATCTTAAATTTTCAAAATGATTAAACGCTTAATAAATTTACTTATATTTCAATATGTGTATCAAGCATGGCCATTTAGGATAACCATTAATATGAAAAACGTTAATCAAGGGAAGATAAAAACCACCCTTCCATTAGTTTCATATACCATGCTTTTGCATATTTTATTCATAAATTTCATATCATGGAATCTATCATGATTCTATAATGTCTCTTTTCGAGATCACTTACAACTGCTATATATGAAGGGTAATAAGCATTTTATCATATTCATAAACTAACTATATAATTATAGCCCTATTCAAACTATATCTACTAGTTAATCATATGCATTATAGCATAATAAATTAAACAAAATTAAATTAAATAAAACTATATAACCATATTTTGATCTCCAAACCTTTGTGGCAAAATTAATGACTACTATTAAGTAGTAAAACATTTTCAATTGAAAAATTAACTCCCATATATCATAATAATGATATAAATGAAAGTCTATGCTTCCTATTATTCTACATTGACTGGAAAACTTGATCATGCAAATAATATATGATTTATTCTATTTCTAGTCAAAACCACTAACTAATAACAAACTTTAAGAATACTTCAACACTTTCTTTCATAAATTCAATGTTAGTCCGTGTAACAAATAATGAAAGTTGGTTAAAACTTATATAACCATAATTCCATTTAACCTCATGGACTACAAAATTTGATCAAAATATGGTATTTAATATACAAAACTTATTAAATTTATAGTTATGTTAAGCTAACCATACTAATCCACCTCATATGTCTACATAAGATAAACTTTCATTTTGTCATCCGTTGATAATTGAGGTATCAAGTTCTTCGTGTTCAATAATTAGGGTCAATTCAAGTTTCTTTTCCATCGTTTATTGCATGCAAATGATTTGACCTTAGAAATACAGTTTTGTCTTAGTTTTACTGTATAATTGTGTAAACATTTGGTGATTACTTAATAAGTAGTATTGCTACTATAAGAACAATCTAAACTCTGGTAAGAGCTTTTATACTAATACCTATGCGGGGAGGTTTCGAACAATTGCAGTTGCATCCTTTGCTTCAGTTCTGTTATATTGTCCAACTGCCTCTCCATGCTTATCTAGTCTTGGAATGACGGACAAATTGTAGCCTGCAAGTTTTTGGAGACGAGGAAACCGAAAACTTGCATAACCAAATAATGTTTTTTTTTCCTCTTGGTTGAAAGGTGAAGCTTTAAATTTTATTTAATTCATTTAATGATCTCATAATTTTGTCTGGCAAATCATTAAGAGATACATCAATGTTTTTATTTTATTTTTCACAAATTATATACCACAAATGTCAGATTAAAAAATTAAATACTTGTAGTGATTTTTTTAAATGGAAAAATATAGGTGAAAAGTAATTTTCACTCTTTAAATGAAATATATTATTTTTATTTTATAATTTTTTTTCAATTCGATGATGTCATTTCATTCTTGATACTAACTCAACAGAGATTTTATAATAAACACATATTTTTTTAATTTTTAAAATCTATTTTTTTATAAAATATAAATTAATTTAATTAAGATAAAAATGCTTTGTTCTATTTCAGCATATATATATATATAATATATATTTATCGAAAAAATTTTTAAAAGTTATACTATCACATGATTATAAAATTGTATCCTATAGAGAAATTAATATTAGTTTAATATTCTTTTGTCTTGTTTATTATTAACTTAATGCTTTTGAAAATTATTTTAATTAGTATCAATAAATCTGAAAATAAAATTAATATTAACTTAATTTTTTTTATCTTAATTTAGGCCAATCAAATTTTTATTAAGACAAGAGCTATTTATAAAGAATCAAAACTTTTTATTCTTAAAAGAACAACCACTTACTTTGTCAAAAAAAACTACCCACTTATAAAATATTATTATTTTTTTATTTTTTTTCAAAAAAAAAAATGTAGAATTGCATTTTAGTGTACTTAAAGTAGATTGATAATTCACGTTAACATAGGATAATTTTGCAAATTCAAATATCTGTTTTACTCAAACAAGTTCATTTAATAAATTTTAGTAAATATCATTAACAAAATTTGTATTATCCGTCTCAAATGTCACCAATAATAAATTTTAACTATTGAAAGACGAATGATAAAAAAATATGTTTTTCATAAGTAAACATTGGGTATGAATGTGAATACAGGTCGATCTAGTCTAAGAATTTGAACTCATATATCAATTTGAAGCTCCAAAACCCAGGATCCAAGATGTAATCAAAGTTCAAAAGTAATTTTAAGATCTAATGAATTTAAAGGCTGAAAAGATTGACTTCAAATTAGCTTAATAAAAATAAATTTAACTCTAACTTCATGAAACTGATTTTGGTTTCAAGTTTGAATTTAATAGATTCAAATTAAAATTACAAAAAGAAATTAATTTGACAATTAAATTTAATTTAATTTAATTTAAAAAATATTTTAAAAATCTCAAATAAAATTGAATGTCTAACTAATATACAAATTATTATAATAACATACACTTATACATATATCAGTGATATATTTTTATATACTTCTAAAAATTCACATTATGAGACTTAAAAGACAATTTTTTTTTAAAAAAAAAGATATTTACTTTAAAATAGCATATACAAGTATATCGATAAGAGATTATATAATTTGTTTTAAATTAAATGAAAATTTTATATTATAACGACACATACAAATTGTTATGATAAAATACAAATATCATTATTAATTACCTATTTTATGCACTTTATTCTAAATTGCATGAAAATATATTATACTCTAACAAAAACACTTTCTGTTAAATATTATGTATAACATAGAGATGTTATAAGACTTAAAAAATTCGATGGATATGGATATAATATTATAAAACTTAAAAAAAAAAAAGAAAACAATGATTGTAAAGTAAAAATACTAATATCCCAGAAGCCAAATTAAAATCTTGCCAAACTTGCTTTGTCTATTTTCTTCTCTTCTATTTCTTTATTTTCAATCTCTATTTTTGAATAAAGCAATACTTAAAAAATTTATCTCATCCAAAGATTGTAAAAATCTATCTCATTCAACTTTTTTCCTTTTCCCACTTTCTCTCTCACTCTTTTTTTTTTTTTGAATCTTTCATAGTAATTTAAAAAGAAAATGGATAAGGACAAATGAAACTAGGCTATTGAGATTTGGTGAGGTAATGAAAAAGAAAAGGAAGAGAGAAAGCATGGAAAAGTTTGATGGGTTATTGAGATTTGGTGAACTAATGAAAAGAAAGAAATGATGGAGTATGGGTTGGAGAGGGAATAGAGCCAGGTGGGTTTTTAAGGGAAGGTAAAAAAAAAAAAAGAAAGATGGAAAGACAGTTAAAGAGAGAAGTAAAAAAGAGAGAGAAAAAATAAGTAGAGAATAAAAGATTAGACAAAATTATCCAAAAAAATTTTAAATTTTCAATTAAACTAATAAAAAAAGTATGACAAAATAAACCTTGAGTATTCATAGAATATACCTTTTGAGTCCCAGAACTGAAAAATAAAATATTGTAAGAAGATAAAAATGTCCAAAACATTTAAAGAATAACTCTGTAGTCCCAAAGGACTTGAAAATAATTTGATAAAAGCCCAAAATAGAACCTAAAAAAACCCAATTGGTTTAAAAATTTAAACCCAATAGAAATCCATTTTCTCTTTTACCTTACCTTATTATACCTTACCATCCCCACCATCAACCATCGGCAAACTATTGCTTTATTCAGTAACCTGAGCCTTCTTCCACCATGCCTTTGATTTTTTCTCCCCCTCCCCCCCTAAAAAAATAAAAGTAACATTTCTTCCATGTCCATTGTTCGTTTGTCAGGTAAGTTCTTCTAGTTCTAACTTTTTCTAAAGCATATGAAAAATTTGTAAATGAGTTCTTCCATTGCTTTTTTATTGCTTTTTTTTCACTCCATGTAATTTACACCTTGATCAGTTCCAAAACCAAAAGTAGTTACTTACTTTCCTTACCTTTTACTTATAGTTTGCGAATCTTGAACTTATGTTCTAAATTGTTCATTAATTTTGTTTTTCAAGTTTTTTTTTCTTTTGTTTTATTTATAAAGTTCCATAGAAGCATTTACAACATAAGAGAAAACCAAAAATCATAGTCCCTCACCCATTGCTATCATTGAAATTGTTGGATACTCTGCGCTGTAATCTCCAGTCTATTCAGATTTGCCCCCAAGTAGGTTAATGACCATGATGCTGGTAGCCAAAAGATAAAGATTATGTACTGTCCAAACATATATCTTCCTCAAAATGTGCAACTAGCGATAGTTCTCCAAGTAATAAGGATGAAACTTTAGAAAATAAGGAAATGCCTATATGCTATAAAGGTTGTTATGGAATATAATTAAACTGATGGTTGAATCAATTGAATCGAAAACTGATGGTTCAAATGGTTCGAACATCAATTCAATTTTTTAACATTGTTTTTATTTTACTATATTTATTAAATTTTCCTTTGTTAGGCTAGTTCTTTATATTGTGGATTTACAGCAATGGATGATAATGCAACAAACAATTCACTTTGTTCAGATAAAAAACATGCTAGAGAAGAAAAGGAAAAATAAAATTATCATAGGTATTATTACTATTGTTATTATTGTAATTTCTACAATCACTCACTGATTAAGGAACTGTTGCATGATTGGGTATTTGAGAGGTAGTGCTATCTTAATAGAATCTTTAATGGAAAGGAATCTGATTGTATTAAACAATTAAGAGTTAGTAAGCAAGGATTTAAAATATTAGCAAGATATTATTTGAGTAGGGTGGATTGCTTAGAACAAGGTATGTCCTTATAAGTGAAGCTATTGTAATGTTTTTGCATATTCTTGCTTATAGTTTGGAATGTAGAGTTATCTAATTTGATTTTTATCAATCAAAAGAAACAATAAGTAGGTAGTTCAACAACATGATGCGAGCTATAATGAGAGTGGCTAAAGAATATTTGAAGTTTCATAGCTATAATATTCAAGAACTGGACACCACTAAACAGAAATGGTTTAAGGTATATATTATTCTAAATCAACTTGATTAAATTATAAAACTTAAAAAATTAATAACTTATTTATATATGTTATAGAATTGTCTTGCAGCACTTGATATAACTCATTTTTCTGGTAATTGTGAATATTGAAGATAGGCCTAGATAACGAAATAGGAAAAGTGATGTCTCAACAAATGTATTAGGGGTTTGTGCTCTAGATAAGAAATTTATATATGTATTACCTGGATGGGAAGGATCAGTAGATGACTCTCAAGTTTTGTGAGACACCTTGCATAGACATGATCATCTTCATATTCCAAATGGTAATGATTTTGTTTACATAAATGATACTAAATTATTTCTAACTTAGGAGAAACTTAGTAAATAATTTTTTGTCTTATAGTTATAGATGAATACTTTCTAGTGGATGGCCCAAGATTTTTAGCACCTTATCGAGGGACTGGATATCATTTAAATGAATGGGTTGGAAATAACCTTGAAAACTATAAAGAGTTATTCAACCTTCGTCATTCAAGTGTAAAAAATGTAATTTAGAGATCATTTGGATCATTAAAGAAGTGATAAGCTATATTGAGAGGTCTTTCTTTCTTGGATATAAAAATTCAAATAAGAATCATTAATGCATGTTTTATACTTTATAGTATTATAAGAATAGAGCAAGATAATGATCCAATCTTAGAGGAAATTGATTTGGAGTTTCTAGATTCAGTTGATTAAGAATGAAATCAAGTTGAGGATAGGGACACAAGTAACATTAAAGAAGAAATTAGATTTGTTTAAGTAACCAATAGATTGCATTTCAAGATAACATAGCAATGAATATGTTGGCTGATTAGAAAGCAAGAAGATTTGAAAATGCTATATGAATTTTCTTATAGTGTTTTTTTTTTATGTGTTTCTTTAGTAATGTATGATTCAAATTTCATATGTATGAAATTTATTTATTTTATAAATGGATAGCTTTTTCTTTTTTTTTTCCTTTTAATGGATTTTGTTTTAATTTGTATTCATGCAAAGAGTATTGAGTTCAATGGATGCAAATAAAGCAAAAGATAAGCAAATACATGAAAAAGGAAAAGCAAAGAAGAAATCTGAAACTAATAATGAGAATGATGTTGCACAAGGTTATGTTTCTTGGACTTTATAAATGGATCTTTTGTTGACTAATATACGAAGGGACTAACGTAATCTAGGTAACAAAAATGGTGGTGGTTGGAAATTGATAGCTGTCACAACGTACCCCTAGGTGGATCCTCGCAGATCTATGGGTGCGTACGACTTAAAATATTTTCCTTACTTAGAATTGTCTTCTTGAACAAGACTTTTCTTTCACGATGTGATGAGAATGAGAATGTATGGATTCTTAATTTGTGGTATAGTGAAGGGGACCATAAGACGAATCACTCATCTTATTGGTCTCAGATGACCATCATGAAATGGCCAACGCTTAGAGTCACCAACGATCATCTTGGGTTAGGCATGATCAGATGCCTAGTGAAACCTATGTTTTGAGTTACAAAACTCAAAACATTGATCCCGTGATCTACATAATACCAAGATTCATCATCTGGGTTTGGGAGTTGGTTATGCATGATGAGGTATGAACCTCTTTTCGATGCCTGAAATCGGTACCTTACTAGCTCTGTCTTATCTCGGTTTTGACTCTTTCGATTTTAACTTGTCATTATTTTGATATAACCCCTTTTAATGCATGAATCTTATAGAAATACAAATCTAAGTTTTGATGAAAAAGATTTAATCTCACATATGCCCCGGAGAGATAGGGAATTTAGAGATTTCAATAAAAATAACCTCTAGATTTTACTTTGAAAATGAAATGTTCCACTTTGGGCACCAGAGAGATACCTACCCGGAATATTACCTTTAATTTTATTTGGAAACATTTTGAAAACATGAATGCCAATAATCATCACAAAGAAATCATGTTAGTAAGGCAATAAATAAAATAACATAACATGGATCATTCAATACGATGATAAAGAAAATGGGTGGACTATTGAAATTTATCTCACAATTGGCATCGATTATTTAGGAATAACTGAATCGATAATTTTTGAGACGCATCTGGGCTTCTTGATTAAACCAGGTTTATTTGACATATTCATGGGGTCTAAAAAAAGAAAAAAATTAATTATAATTAAAAGACAGGGCTAGAGTATCCTTTCAGAAAAGTGGGGTTGGAGTATCTTCATGGATGACAAATAATTTTGACAAAGGAAGTTTCTTTTAATCTTGACAATTTTGAAAAATGGGGTTAGAGTATCCCCTCAGAAGGTCGGGGTTGGAGTACCCCCGTGGATGACAAAACTTCATGATTTAGAAAATGGGTGAGCATTCGATGATTTTTGGTAGAAAGATTTATTATGAATGAGGATGGCAAAGATGTAAAATATGTTTGTGCCTTGATATGAGCTTGTGGGAGGTTAAAGTATGTTCTTGAGTTTGATCAGGATGATACGAAGACATTCAAATGTCTCGAGATGAAATTTGAGAAAATAACTCAATTTTGACCATAACCAAAAATAGGGGACAGCATCATGCTATCATACTTTTCAAATTTATTCTAAATTGGTTTGAAGGCTTTAGAGGGTAAACAAGATACCGTTGAAAGGTAACTCGACAAGGGTCAACCAAAAATATTCCCCATATCCCAAAAAGTCATTTTCTAGGGGAATAAATTTTAAGTTCAGACTGATTGAGCTACTGGCAGAGCATATGAGGGACAAGGTGTGTCAAAATTTGAAAAATCACCTCAAACTCATTTGGTATCAAAAAATTACAAGTGATACCTTTCTGAAAAGGGGATTTCATGAATCTTTTAGGAAAAATGTTTGAAAAATTTGAAAAAATCATTTAGGGGCCTGAACAGCCCTACCAGAATACATGTTCAGATTTTAGAGGTTCTAGATAGTTTGGATTTGAAAAATCATAACTCTTTCATCTAGACTGATCCGAGGATGAACAAGACATTGTTTTAAAGATAATTCAACATGCTTTGATAGAAAAATATCATAAAATTCATGAAAAATCGTTTCTAATTTTAAAGTGATTTTTCAATTTGCAATAGTTGTGCTACCAATAGGGGACAAAGCAAAGCAGGGGATATCTCTTATTGTTTTATGTCTATGGGTCCAGACTTGAGTCATTGCCATTCAAACATCTATGACTAAAGGGAAAGAGTGGCATGAGCATCACAAGCTTATTTGCACAGCCCTGAGTAGTTTGGGATGATGAAATAGCCCGTTGATCATACCACTTAATGTTTTGACTCAAGAAAAAGGCATAAACATTTAGGGAATAATTGTAAGATCATTTTTATTTCAAAATCAGAAGATTTGATCTTGTTTAACCAAGATTCCAGATCTAGAAAACTTAATTTTCCTTAAGATATTTTGCTAGCTTTAAGAAAATACTAAGTCCATGCTAATCCTTATTGGTTAAGGTTAACATGCTTGGCTTGGGGGGTTTCGAAAATTAGTTTTTATCAGCCATCAAAAATGCATTTTGACAATAAACATACAAGGGGATGGCATGTGACATGAATGGGGATGCTAATTTTACTAATGGCCTGGATAAAGAAAGTGTCATGCACTTTGACAAGGAAATGTTATGGATGCTAAAAATGACAATGATTCATGCAACTTAATGTATAAATGGCTTGAAATGTGTTAGGCTAATGATTCATACATGGATTAAGGATAACAAGATGCATGGACATGGCATAAAATGCATGAGTAAGAGATATCAAACTAATAAGGATGAAATAAGGCATTTTGCACGTCAAGGGGGCATTAAGGCATCCAAATCTTAAACTAATATAACCAAAAGCCATAATAATACATTATAATCCTAAGAGGGTGATGGAAACATGGAGAGCTCACTAAAATGATGAAAATGCTGAAAAACAAAAAATAAAAGTGATAAAGTGAGAAGTTATACCAACAAAACTTCACTTTTTGGCCAAGTAGTTGGAACAGCAGAGATGGCTTGAATTTTCCTCTTTTCCTTGTTGTAAATAAGCAAGAAAAAGAGTGAAACAATGAGGTTTTAGTTCTGGTATGGATAAGGGTGATTTTTAGAATGTGTGGTGGTTGAAAGTGAGTGTTTACAGGCTGTTTTTAGGTAGTTAGTGGACAGCTATAGGATTTGGTTTTCTTGGTGCAAGAATGTCTTTTTAAAGTTGAAAATGAGCTAGAATCTAACCTTTTTTAGCTAAGATAGAAGTGGTCCATTTATACCAGCCTTTTGGAGCCAAATTGGAGGTGTTTTTGGCCATTTCTCAAGGGGGACAAAGTAATGTCAGCATGGTGGCTATAGGGTGGCTGTAGGGAGCAACTTGCTGCCAATATGATAGGCATAAGGTGGCTGGTTTAAATGCTAAAATGATTTCAGCACATAGGGTGGTTGATAGTGATATTGGCCAACAAACTAGAGAGTAGGGTGATCATGTGATATTGACCCTTATTGATCTAATTTAGACTTCAAAAAAAATGTTTTGATTAATTCAAAAGTCAAAATTCATAATTTGATATGGGTTTTGATCTTTCTTGATGCAAGAAAATGAGTTAAAATTATGTTTTGGATCATGGTGGATGAGTCAAAAATGCCCAGACCATGAAAATGGCCTGCATGTATCGATACATTGCATAATGTATCGATACATTGCATAATGTATCGATACATTTGGTCCACAAACCTTGATTGTATCAATACAATGAACATTGTATCGATACTATGAACCACTGTATCGATACATGTTGAAATGTATCGATACATTTCTTTATAGAATGCATGTTTTGGTCCCGACATGGCCTAGTATCGATACAGACGCTTATGCATCTATACATCTACATGTCGTATCGATACAAATAGGGACATTTCAAATTTTTGGCATGTTAGAGCATTGTATCAATACATGAGAACCATGTATCGATACATTCAAGTAAAATTGTGAATTTTCTCATATCTTTTATCCCTAGATACCTTGAACTACGTCATTTGATGCCACATCTTTGCATTTACCTTTGATATGATCCCTAGGCCTTCTTGACCTCCTTAAAATACATTTTCGTCGGGCGACATCACCCCTTTTCACGTCCATGCTCTAGATTACTGCAAATAGTCCGGACAAAATAAGGTGTCTACAGCTGCCTCTCTTTGACCGTTGTTGAGAATCATTAACCGGGCAAAGACAAATAGACACTATTTTGTTCGGGGTGGACTAACACTTTTAGAACACTAGGGTGTTAGGTTTTCTACGATTTAACCCCCTTAGGTAGGTACAGAGTAACATGGATTTCTACTGTGGGTGCTGCCAACTTGTGCGACCTTTGACTTAAACTTGGTGCCACCAGCTTGTGTGGGCTTTGACTCAGGTACTACCAACTTATGTGGGCTTTGACTCAAACTTGGGTGCCACCAGCTCGTGTGGGCTTTGACTCATGTGCCGTCAGCTCGTGCAAGCTTTGACTCAGGTGTCGCTAGCTTATGCGAGCTTTGACTTATACTTAGGTGCCACCAGCTTATGTGGGCTTTGACTCGAGTGCTGCCAGCTTATGCAGGCTTTGACTCAAACTTAGGTGCTACCAGCTCGTGTGGGCTTTGACTTATCACTAACTTATACGAGCTTTGACCCGAACTTGAGTGCCACCAGCTCGTGCGGGCTTTAACTCGGGTGCTGCCAGCTCGTGCGGGCTTTAACTCAGACTTAGGTGCCACTAGCTTGTGTGGGCTTTGACTCGAGTACCGTCAGCTCGTGCGGGCTTTAACTCAGACTTAGGTGCCACCAGCTCGTGTGGGCTTTGACTCGGGTGCCATCAGGTTGTACGAGCTTTGACTCAGACTTAGGTGCCACTAGCTCATATAGGCTTTAACTCGGGTATCGCCAGCTCGTGTGGGCTTTGACTAAGACTTAGGTGCCACCAACTCGTGTAGGCTTTGACTCGGTTATCGCTAGCACGTGCGAGCTTATACTCAGACTTAGGTGCCACCAGCTCATGTAGGCTTTGACTTAGGTGCTGCCAGCTCGTGCGGGCTTTGACTCAAACTTAGGTGCCATCAGCTCGTGTGGGCTTTTACTCAGGTGCCACCAACTTGTGCAAGCTTTGACTCAGACTAGGTGCCACCAGCTCGTGTGCGCTTTTACTCAAGTGCCACCAGCTCGTGTAGGCTTTAACTCAGACTAGGTGCTACCAGCTCATGTGGGCTTTTACTCAGGTGCGGCCAGCTCATGCGGGCTTTAACTCAGACTACGTGCCACCAGCTTGTGTGGACTTTTACTCAGGTGCAACCAGTTTGTGCCAGCTTTGACTCAAACTTAGGTGCCACTAGCTCGTGTGGGCTTTTACTCAGGTGCCGTTAACTCATAAGGGCTTTGACTCAGACTAGTTGCCACCAACTGTGTGGGCTTTTACTCAGGTGCCACCAGCTCATGCGGGCTTTGGAAAAATACCACTGACTTGTGGGCTTTGGGAATGTGCCACTGACTTATGGGCTTCGACTTAGGTGCTGCCAGCTCGTGCGAGCTTTAAAGGGATGCCACTGACTTATGGTCTTTGGAGAGGTGCCACTGACTTATGGGCTTAAAAGGGTGCCACTGACTTGTGGGCTTTAAAAGGGTGCCACTGACTTGTGGGCTTTAAAAGGGTGCCACTGACTTGTGGGCTTTTAAGGGGTGCCACTGACTTGTGGTCTTTGGAGAGGTGCCACTGACTTATGGGCTTTAAGGGATGCCACTAACTTGTGGGCTTAAAAGGGTGCCACTGACTTGTAAGCTTTAAAAGGGTGCCATTAACTTGTGGGCTTTTAAGGGGTGCCACTGACTTGTGGGCTTAAGAAAGGTGCCACTGACTTATGGGCTTAAAAGGGTGCCACTGACTTGTGGGCTTAAAAGGGTGCCACTGACTTGTGGCTTTAAGGGGTGCCACTGACTTGTGGGCTTAAAATGGTGCCACTGACTTGTGGCTTTAAGGGGTGCCACTGACTTGTGGGCTTTAAAAGGGTGCCACTAACTTGTGGGCTTAAAAAGGGGGCTTTAAAAGGTTGGTAACAAAGTTTTCAATAAAACTTATACTATAAGGTTTTAGAAGTTCATGACAAAATTTCTTGATGAAAAAGGTTTTGGCACTAGTTCTTGACAAAATTCTTGACAAAGCTTTTAACGAATGTTCTCGAAAAAAAATTTTTTTACGACAGTTTCTAGACAACAATTTCTTTACACTAGCACTTTGAAAGTAGTTACTTGATAAAAAGGGTTTTGACATGAGATGATGAGAAGAAAAATATCTTACCTGAATGGCACTTGATTTGCGAAGCTTAAAGTACTTACCAGGAATTCCTTGGAGGTTCAGCAAACCTGGCTTGAAGTGATATTGTAAGAATGATGTATGATGGTAATATGAGTGCATGATATGCAATGCTATCATGATTGCATGATGTGAAGTCTAATACGGGATATAGCTGTAGTTCTCTTAGTATGTCATTCAGACTCTCATAGGGATAGCGATTTGTCTTTGATGTGACTATAGAAGAAAAATTTCCTAATCTCATTAGAGATTGTAGGTTGTCCCGGCTCCACTAGGGATACGACGCAAAAATCTATTCTCGAGAATTTGAATTATTACGTTTCTCGATTTGAAAGGCTCAATCATTTTTCTGACAATTGAAAGGTATTGTTAGCAATTTGAAGACTATTTGCCTGATTAGGTTGATGTCTTTGGTTTCGATAGGGTTCTAATAGAATGCATGGGTCAATTTTTGGTTAGTTTAAAATGGTTTTTCTTGAGATGTGGCTTGTGAAAGCAAGAAATGGTTTAGTGTATAGTCATGCTGAGCAGGTGTTTGGATGTGACAAGTGCATGATCCTGATGATTGGGGCATAAGCAGAGTTCCCTATGCTTTTCTTTTCCTTTTGATGTAATGTCGAGATATCCTGATGCGTATTTTAGTTAATTATCAAACATTATCAGTTAAATGACAAGTGCAATGTGAATGGTATAGGGGCTAAAAAAACAAGGCAATATTCATTCATGACAACGAAGAGACATAACTCGATATATCTTTTGACAAACAAGTAATAGGGTAGCCGGAAGGATGATCCTTTGGGCAAAAGATGCCTCCGATAGTCATGACATGGATGTTCTTTTAGGTGCTTTTTAGAATCTTTCTCGAACAATGAATGTGCCTAGCATGAGTTGATCTTCGGAAGATCTCTAGGATTGCTTTGCATTATCCTGTAAGTGATCTCAGTTTATGGCCCATCAAAATTGATCTTCTCAAGTTGCCCTTGTAGGTTTTAAACTATGGTCAGGTCGGTTGCCCAGATGCCCAGATCTCAGTTTTAAACTATGGTATGGTCAGGTCACACCGAGCGGGTGTTTGGACGTGACAAGTGCATGATCCTGATGATTGGGGCATAAGCAGAGTTCCCTGTGCTTTTCTTTTCCTTTTAATGTAATGTCAAGATGTCCTGATGCATATTTTAGTTAATTATCAAACATTATCAGTTAAATAATAAGTGCAACGTGAATTGTACAGGGGCTAAAAGAAACAAGGCAATATCCATTCATGACAACGAAGAGACATAACTTGATATATCTTTTGACAAACAAGTGATAGGGTAGCCAGAAGGATGATCCTTTGGGCGAAGGATGCCTCCGACAGTCATGACATGGATGTTCTTTTAGGTCCTTTTCAGAATCTTTCTCGAACAATGAATGTGCCTAGCATAAGCTGATCTTCGGAAGATCTCTAGGATTGCTTTGCATTATCCTGTAAGTGATCTCAGTTTATGGCCCATCAAAATTGATCTTCTCAAGTTACCCTTGTAGGTTTTAAACTATGGTCAGGTCGGTTGCCCAGATGCCTTTTTCAGATTTTCCTCTGGACCCTTTTTTATTTTTTTTGTTTTTTGTTTTTTTGTTTTCATTTTTTTATTTTTTATTTTATTTTTTTATTTTTATTTTTTTCTTGTCTTTTTTTTTGTTTTTGTTTTCTTTTTTCTTTTTTTTGAAGGATGCCTTTTCAAGTTTTCGCCCTTTACGTGTAATATTTCTTGAAGGAATCTGAGTTGACTGAGTTGGGCAAGATATTGCCGTCCATTTCTGACAAGATTAAGGCCCCTTCGAAGAAGGCTTGTTTCATAACATACGGTCTTGCCCAATTAGGGATCCACTTGCCCCATGCATCTTTGTGAATTAAGAGGATCTTCTTCAACACCAATTCACCTAGGTGAAATTGTTGGGGGCGCTTCTTTTTATCATGGGCTCAAATCATCTGTCTTTGATACATTTGACCATGGTAGATGGCTTTCACTCATTTTTTTCTTAATAAGGTTGAGCTGGTCATGTTTGTTCTTGACCCATTCAGCCTTTTCAAGCTTGGTTTCTATTAAAATTATGAGAGAAGGGATCTCGACTTTGATGGGCAATATAACTTTTATCCCATAGACAAGGGAGAATAGGGTAGCACTCGTGGAAGTTCGAACTAAGGTCTGATAGGCATGAAGTGTAAAGGATAGCTTATCATGCCAGCCTTTGTAAGTCTTAACCATTTTTTGAACTATTCTTTTGATGTTTTTGTTGGTCGCCTTGATTGCCCCATTCATTTTTGGGCAATGATGATAGAATTATGATGCTAGATCTTGAACTGTAAGAGGTCTGGTGGTACAGAGCTTTCTTCAAAATCTTCTTCAGAATCAACTTCACTAGTGTAAATTGATCGTTCAAAATCGATCTTTAAAGACCCATCAAACACATCCATGTCACTATAGTATGGACACTTGAAAAGGTAAAAAAAAATAGACATTGCAAAAGATACACACACAACCTAGGGATTCGGATAAGAGTGGAGGCAAAAGAGTAATTGAGATAAAGAGATTGAAAAGTGATGCAAGCACAAAATATGGAATGATATATGCAAAAGTCATTTCATTGATAATGTTTGATAAAGATGCCCCTCACATAAGATAGCTACATGCCTTTGGGCAAGGGTGGGTAGGTTTTCATTTCTTGATATTACATGAAAGGGGCAAAAAAAGTGCAGGGGCTTCTATCATGACCCTGTCATCAAAATCAGGTCTTAGTGGAAGGACATAAATTCTATGGCTTGGTATCGATCATGTTTGCAGCTGGTTTAGTGTGGTTTGGTAAAGGATTGGCAGCAACATTTGGTCCCTGGTTCAACCCGAACTGCAAGACTTTTGAGTTGATTAGATTTTGCACATTTCGTTTGAAATACATGCAGTTCTTAATGTCATGCCCTACTGGCCCAGCATGGTATTCATAGTGGGCATTAGGGTTATATCATGGTGGGTATGGCGATTTCTTTTCTAGGACATAGATCGGAGCCACTAAATAATTTTGGAGCAAGGTTTGGTAGAGCTCTTTATAGGACATAGGGATGGGATCAAAATGTTATCTTGGTTGATTCGCACCTCGATTGCCGAGTGTATTATTGGTTATTCAATTGGTATTTTGGTAGACTTATGGAGTGTAGCTTTATGGTGGGTTCGATTGGATTGTAAGTGATGGGTTATAACTTATGGCATAGATTGGCTAGGGGGATATTGTGACGAGGTAAGAATGTGGTGTTCTTGAGTAACGAGGGTTGGGTGCTTGATGTTGTCCTGGTTGAAACGAGCCAGCATAATTTATGGCGTTGGCCTCCTCTTCCTTTTTTTTACCAACTATGGGGTTCTTACTCGATCTAGCTGTTTCCCCAGCAGACATTCTACCACTCTTAATGGCGGCATCAATCATTTCTCTTAAAAGAACCAAGTCTGCGAATTTCTTGGTGGCATTTCCTACGAGCTTCTCATAATAAGGAGCGCGTAAGGTATAAATGAAAAGAAAAAGGGGAGATTCTCATTTTTTTGTTTGTAGCCTTTTGTGACATGGCCGAGCGGTAAGGTAGGGGACTGTAAATCCCTTATTCCCCAGTTCAAATCCGGGTGTCGCCTGATCAACAAAAAACTTAAAATCCTAACATCTAGGATTTGCCATGGTTCCTAATTGGGCAAATCCCTCTAATTTGTTGTTTTCTTTTTTTCATTTTGGCAACTTATACTTCTATATTATTGAATTTGAATGTGTCTCAAAATCTAAAAAATTCATGGGAGGGGTCATTTTTGGATCCAGAATGGATAGATTCAAGAAATAAGAGAATTAAGGATACCCACTAGAAAAACTA
>JBBYHL010274329.1:4219-25028 GCA_038381835.1 Adansonia madagascariensis
GAGGAAATATTTAAGAATATGATCGAAAATACAGAAAATAGAATTTAATTTGTTATAAACTAGATTATGACTCACTCATTATATGGGTAGATGAAAAAAATATGATTAAAAAATATAAAATTGATTAATGAGCTGTTTGTATGTATGGATTTTTTTAAAAGAAGTAGATAATTTTTACAGAAAAATAAATTTTTTTTCAAAATAAAAATTATATAAAAAATTGAAAAGACATCAATACTCATGTTATGTTATTGATATTTGTATTTTTTTTAATTGAATTTATGTCATTTAATTTATAGCATTTAATCAGCCATGTTATATATAACTAGGTTTTAAAACACCAGTACGAGGTTTACTTTGAAAAATAAATCTAATGAAGAAGGTAATTGATGAGTTGAATGGATAGTTTTTTAAATATACATAGAACAAAAAATTTTAAAAAAATATATAAATATCTATATTCATATATTTTTATTACTATTTTAATTTAATTATTATATAATTTTACTCATTGAATTAATATTATTTAACTTGTAATATTAAATTATTCAAAGATTTTATGTTTAAATATAAATATAAATATAGACATTGATGTGTGGACATGAAAGAGAACGGCGAGCGGACTCTATCGCCTCTCTCCTTCTTTAATTTGATTTTGATAATAAAGAAGTTAGGCAAGAAAAGTCAGTAACAACCGAAAGGTTTATGCGCCGCTCCTCTAAAAAATTTAACAGTAAAATTAAATACTAGATTACTAGGAATAATAATAAGGAAATAATAGTATTCTTTATATATAGCGGCGTATTTATTTCTGCGACGGTGGCTATCTAAGTTGGACTTACCGCTTTTCAATTATAATAATAAATATAAAAAACAATTTGAAACAATAATGGAATTTGAATTCAAATTCTAATAGTATACATGATTGATGGCAAGAAAAAAAAGGCAGAACTAATGGTATTCAAATCCATTGAAAAAGAGGAAATAGTGCATTATCAAGCTGAAATTGACAGGAAAAAGAGATGGGGAAAACAATTAAAGATTAACACCTAAAAACAAATCTAATTCATTAGTCTCCTCTTTTTCTATACTTTTTTTTTTGGGGGGGGGGAGGGGTTCTGCGTTTTGTGATCCTGCTATGGCTGCTAGCAAGGATGACAAACATTAAAATTTGGGAACCAGAATGCAAAAATATTTGGTAGACAAAAGACAGTATGAAGAAGCTTGGAGCTATCACTAGAAACCTATGCTAGGAACTCTTCTTTGATCCACTTGATCTTTGCTGATTGATCAAACCAAGTTGATGAATTAAACCCTAGGCAATCAAAAGCCTAGCTAACGTGGGGTTGACTATTTTCGAAGGCCTCAAGAAGGTTGTGATACGATGCACCACAATGGCCTCAAATTTGTGTTCATCACTAATAAGTATGAGGTAAACATCTTGCTTGGGTGGTAAAGTTAATCAAATCCACGACTTTCTTTCTGCTTCCTGAGGTATTTGCTAAAATGATTTTCTCCTAAGTTGATGAAATGAGGTAGATATGAAGCTTCAAAAATTCCCCGATGTGTCAAAAATTCCAACACCTGTTATTGCATGTGAGATAAAAGGTCAAAGAAAATAAGTTTCAAGTGATTAATAAGCAGAATTGAAATGACATTGCGGCAAACGATCTTTGTTATGAGATGAAAATAGCACCGTAACGAGGATGAGGGTGACTTGAACTGGTTTATTTTGTGCAACCTAATGTCAAAACCGATTGAAGCAGCAGACACAAAAGCATGTCAGGAGAGAAAGGAGGCAGAAACTGGGACGGATAGGGATGAAGTAACAGTGATAACTTGAGATAAAGACTGCCTTTTCTGCAGTAGGTGATATTTCTAAGGAAATGAAATCCTACATGTATTTTTACAAGGCTTTTATCTCTAGTTTCATAAGCCCCTTCCAAACTTTTCATGAGGCCGGTTGTCAGCAGTGTTAGCACTAGACTACCACTACATCAAACTACCAATGCAAAGAACTAAACATAAGAATCGAAACTACAGATGGAGTAAAAGTGTACAACAGCTTCAAGTTACTGGAACCTTTTCAGCTTTATTAACTGGGACTCAAATGAGATGCAGGCGAAACTTACAGAAAAAATATATAGAAAAGAGTTCAGGAAAAAGTTTAGATGCACAAGCAGTTTATTACCGAATGGGTTGATTTGGCAGAAGATGTATTGAATGCAGAAGACAGGGCAGCTAAAGCTGAAGCCCTTTGAGTGGGACTCCCTTGGCTCCTATTGGACTTGTCCTATCTCGATGGCATAGAATCTATCAGTCAGGGAACTGGTTTAATAAATATCACTATTTTAGGAGAAAGACATGATCGTCGTCTGATAAGATCTAAGATCACTGTCCTTAAGTTACCAATACAAAATTATTGCCCACGAAGACTACAAGGGAAGGATCAAGGCTCCACTTTAGGGGCAACCACAACTAAAATTAAATGTCATCAGATAATATCATAAATTCATCTTCGAAGTTTGCTTTACTATGTCACTGAAAGCACTTCTCTTTCAGAATTAAGTTAGCAACAACTTGCTAAATAGAAACGTGGTTCTTGATCTCCACAGTGAATATGCAACTAAAAGTCTTCAACACATTAACGAAAGAATAAGGTTATAACAGGAAGCCAAAAAGAAGCACTATTGAACAACAACAAAAGATAAAACGTTGTGTTGATGGAAAGATATGGACTGTGACTTATAAAAGCAAGAGCCACCATTCCCCTATTGAGGCATCTTTTCACAGTCCGACAATCCTTACATCAACATGTTGTAACACAATCTTATCCACGCATTCAATCCATCAAAATAAAACCTGCTTTAATAAGTAACGTTCCTCACAAGGAGTCTTGAAAATTAACTCCCATTTAATTTTTATGATCCAACTATCTTTATATATATACTGGACAGAAACTTCCTATAGTGAAAATTTTCAAGTCAAGTCAATTAACGATAGAATTTACCTCTATAGCATGGCTAGCTTTGAAAAGCAATCCAAACTTCTTCTGGAATGAGTTTCCTTGCACCTGTCTTCCAGGAAGAACATCTAACCATAAACATAATAGATGCTGTTGAATACACACATGAAAGGAAGGATGTACCATGTCAGTCCAAGTGTTGTTAACCCTTAAACAAGATAGGGTTTCATAAAAAATTTCAGTGTGTGTACATCCTGTCGGTGACAACGGTACGGTAATGGTACCCTTATTCAAGATGCAAGAAGCTCGCAATAGTATGGTTATTAAATTTAATTTTTGCAAAAATTGAATAGTACTTTCTTAAAACAAAGTGTTTATGCTAACCCCTTTTTGGTCCATACAACATCAATATGTCATCATAATGCTTACTACCGTACTTTTCATCATTGGGGCTCTCTCATTTCGGTTTAAATTTTAGTTATGCTTTGACTTCTTATCTTCTTGCACCTCAAACCGGCTTTAAAATTTTTTTCTCTTTTTTCCTTGTTCATTTTTTGGTGCAGAAAAAGAAAACTTATGAAACCCAGAGTACATTTGATGTTTAAAGGTGTGGTTAAATGGTCATTTGATCTTACAGAGGCTCTCCATCAAATTTGCATTCAAACATATTCTAATCTAAAAGTAATTGCGTAGGTTAAAACCTTATAGATTGCATTTTCTCAATTTTGTCCCGTTTTGCATTGATAAGCTGAGAATATAACTATGATAATTTCTTGCTAATGAAGACAAAAGTGATCTAATATTAACTGAAGTGAAACTAACTCAAGGATAAAGTAGCTAAATCCAGTCAAGGACACATACTGTAGCTCAGGTGGAATCCCATGAAAAGAATGTTGTGAAGAAGCAGGGTTCGGTTCCTTTAGTAACTTTGTAAAGTGGAACCTTTGGAGACAAACCCTCTGTAGATGCAGCCGTGTCTATGTATTTCTGCAAAGAACTTGTAAAATAAAAAACAAGCCTATTGAGAGGATAACATAATGTTTGGCCAAAAAAAAAATGGATAACATGATGAAGGAAACAACGTTTTATTATTACCTGAACAATTTCAAAGACATTTTGCTTTTGTTTAGTGTGTACAGATTGGCCAACCCAAACGAACACTTCAACAAGCATGTCGAGTATCAAAATGTCTTCTGTCAAGAGATCATCTTGAGAGAAATTGTAAACTTCCTCAACCTGCACAACAGAATGTAAGCTTACGTATAGAAGACAATGGATGCCTGTAGTTACAAGTTAGAATTACATTAAAACTCAGCTTAAACTTTCCTAATGCATCCACATGGAAGCAGACGATCACGGAAAACAGTTAGAATGGTAATAAGCTTTAACAGCTGAGGGCAGGAAGAAGAAATTTTAAGAGCACAAATTTGAAAAAAAGCAAATCACATTTATGAATAAGAAAAAGCACCTTTGTTAAGAGAGAAGGTGAACAAGTGGGGATCCCTGACAGTCTCAGAAGATGCTTTTTTGCTGGTATAAATTTGTTTCTTCCCAAGTGCAAACCAAAAGGCGGAGCTCTCCGTGCCTTCTTTAGCATGTTTAATAGCAACTCAGGCTGAAATCAAAAGAAGATTATTAGATGATTAATGTAAAATGGGGAAGGAGTTGTATGAAAGAACTAGACAGTAGTATTATTGACTTTACTAATGAGAATCAAATCAAAAGCCAAAAGCCAGAAAGATATGTTATGCAAAGGATATAATACAGCCAAGTCAACTTAATGTTTAATTGTGATTAAATTTTATCTTATCCCGCTATGTACTCAGAAGAGATTCCAAGGAAAATAAAAAAGAATTTCTAATACCAAAACAGTTCTCAAAAAAGAAGAAAACAGGTATAATCAGCTGAAAATTGTAATAAAATGAAAACTTACTGCAACACTAAACTCAAAAGAAGTATAAATATTATTTAGAGTTAAATTGTATCATTTGATTGATATATGATATAGGCATATATTCCTGTCATTACATTCTTTAGTTGTATTGATTAATTGGTCAACTTCACTTGTACGAACTTGATGCTGGTCTGTATCTGCATCAAACCATTACCAGATTTACCAGTAAACCTATGTGCTTTAATCTTGTGTCACAAAAGCCCAAAAATAAACAACTTTTATAAAGAGTTTAGCTTCAAAAAAATCAGCAAATTTTGCAGCTAATTGCTGCTGTTCATAGGTTTTTTAATTTCCATGCCAAGTGAAAATTGAATATTCAGATTGCAGGAGGAATCACTCAGCCGAGTTGTAAGAGGTTGCCACCTAAGAAAAAAAAAAAAGAACAAGTAGCTATCGTTATTAGGGTGGGAAAGGAATGCTAATCTTGCTGCACACATCATAACAACAAGCGGTAAGAATAAAGTCATCATCACACATTTGATGTCAAAAGAAAGTAGCTTGTCTCTCATTATTAGTAAAGTAATGGAGAGATAACAAAAATTGCATTTTTGGGTCCATTTCTCTATCTTTCAACATCAATTACCAGGTTAGGAGCCCCTAATTCATCCCAAGTCTTTCATATTGTTGAGTGTAATGACATTTTTCATCAGCATATTAATTAGATTACCAGTGACTAGTCTTTTCACTTTAAATATTTTTATAATCTTTATTTGATAAATCTTTATGATTTAACTCATTCTTATGATTTGATCAAGCTTAGTGATTTAACTGGTCATAATCTTTATGATGTGACTAGTCATAATCTTTATGTTTAATTAGATTTTATGATGTAATATTTGTAGTTGATAAGTCATAAGCTTTAATGACCTTTTTTCGTTTTGTGATTTTATCATTTTATCATTTTGTCATGTAGTAACTACTATATATATGTGTGTGTGTGTGTGTGTGTGTGAAAGCTTAAGCTTATAACACACCATGAGCTAAATTTCTTACAAAGCTTACAAGCTTGTTTTCTTTTATTGGTTTCTTTAAGTTTTTCCTCTCTATTTTCATCTTTAGCCTTTTTTTCTCTCAATTTCATCTGTAGCTTTTCTCCATAAATTCGTCAATTGGTATCAAGACCTTTTATATGGTCTAAAAGGGCCTAAATTTTTTAGAGCTAAGTGAAAAAAATCAATTAGCATTTGTTAACTAAAAGTGGCTTCGAGTACTTAGTCTTTGCCTCAACAACCTTTTTTTTTTTTTGGTGAAAATTATTAGATATGGGTTGTTAAAATTAAGACATATCTGAATGCTTTTAATCTTTGGAAAATGCTTAAAAATGAGAAAGAACTACCGCAATTTCCAGGTAATTCAACCATAGCCCAATTGAATAATTTTAGTGAAAATAAAGCAAAGAAATACAAAGCCAAAAGATGTATCGAGTCATCAGTTTTTGATGAAATTTTCATTAGAATCATGGCATGTGAGACAACAAAACAAGCATAGGGCATGACCATGGAGGAGTTCTAAGGTAGTGACAAAACTAGACAAATGCAAGTGCTCAATCTTAATAAAGAATACAAACTCTTAAAGATGAAAGAGTCTAAAACTTTAAAAGAGTATAAAGATAGACTCATGAAGATAGTGAACAAGCTTAGATTACTTAGAGAGGAGATACCAGAAAAATAGAATTATAAAAGAAGTTCTTGTCAGTTTACTTAAGAGGTTTGAATCCAAAGTTTCTTCACTTAAAGACTCTAAAAACTTGACTAAGATTTTTTTGGACATAATTGATGAATGCTCTAGAGGCACAAAAGCAAATAAGAGCTATTAGGCAAGAGGATTCAACAAAAGGTGCATTTGCAGTTAAAGAGAAAGGAAAACTAGAAAATGAGGGCAAAAACAAAAAACAAAAAGATAAAAGAAAGAAGAATTTTGGAAATAATGGAAAAAAAGGCATATTTTCACTATGCTCACACTATAAGTAGACTATATCTAGAAAAATAGTTTAGTACAAACCTGATATATAATGCAGGTCCTATAAGCAACTTGGCCGTATAAAATAGGTTTGCAAGAACAAAAACTAGCAATAACAGAATCAATAAGCTAAAGTTGCAAATATCTTAGAGTAAATATCCCAGAGCAACAAGATGAGCATGTTTTTACTACTTCTTGTTATGCTACCAAAAATTCCTCAAGTGCGTGGCTCATTGATAGTGGATGCATTCATCATATGGCATCTGACATCAACCTATTCAAGGAGCTTGATAAGACATTCAATTCTAAAGTCAAAATCATAAATGGTGAATTCATAAGAGTCAAAGAGGAATTGTAATAGTTCAGACACCGTCAAGTACAAAACTTATTCAGGATGTTTTATTTGTACCACAAATAGATTAGAATCTATTAAATGTAGGACCATTGCTAGGAAAAAAATTATTCATTAGTGTTCAAAGATAGAACATGCATCATTCATGATCCTACTAGCTATGAACTGTTCATTGTCAGCATAAAAGGAGAATCTATTAAGTGTAGGATAGTTGCTAGGAAAAAAATTAGTCATTAGTGTTCAAAGATAGACCATGCATCATTCATGATCCTACTAGCCATGAATTGTTCATTGTCAGCATAAAAGGAAAATGTTTCTCCTTAGATTGGCAACAAGTAAATTCATTTGCAGACACTACTTCAGTAGATGAATCTGTATTATGGCATAAAAGGATGGGACATTTTATTTACAAGGCTTCGAATTATATGTAGAAAATGATCTTGTGTTAAACATGCCTACTGTTGATAATTATACTGGTGTATGTGAAATTTGTCAATGGAAAAATCAATGTAAACTGGGTTATTCCCAATTAACAAAGCTTGTAGAGGCTTTGAAAAGCTACAATTGATTCACACTGATGCTTATGGGACTATAAGAACCTTATCCTTAAATGGCAACAAATACTTCATTCTTTTTATAAATGATTTTCCCAGGACATGTTAGATATACTTTATGAAACAAAAGTCTGAGGTAGCAGCAGTGTTTTAGGGTTTCAAAGCATAGATAAGAATCAATGTGGTTGCAAAATCAAAACCATAAGTTTAGATAATGGCACTGAGTACACATTTGCAAGTTTAATGAGTTTTGTAAAGTTGCAGGTATTGAGTACTAGTTGACAGGAACTTACACACCACAATAGATTGTTAATGAAAAAAAAACAGAACCATCATGGAAATGGCCAGATACATGCTGTTTGAAAAGAAGCTTATTAAGAAATTTTAGGCAAAAGTAGCAAACACTTCTGTCTATCTTTTTAACAAGCTGCCTACAAAAGTCTTGAAAGGGATAACTCCATATGAGGCTTGGTGGTAGTAAACCATCAATTCAAAATCTTAGAGTCTTTGGAAGCATTTGTCATGTACGTGTTCCTGAGATTAAAGGGGACAAACTTGATCAAAAGGCAAAAATCTACATTTTCATAAATGTACGTGTTCCTCAGATTGTAAGTAGAAATGTGAAGTTCAATGAAATGAAGCGTGGAATTGGGAAAAATCTGAAGAAAAATCTGTCGAACAATGATAGTTCATGTTTGATGATGAAACCATTGACCATGATTTAGTAAGAGGACTGGGCTACTTACTAAAATCTACCAGAGGTCAAATGTTGCTATTCTTGAACCTACAAACCATAAAAAAAAAACCTTTAAATTTTTAAAATGGAGATATGCCATGAAGGAGAAGATTCAAATGATTGAAAAGAATCGAACTTAGATGCTAGTAGACAAACCTAGCAATAAAAACATTGTTAGAGTTAAATAGATTTTCAAAACCAAGTTTAATGCTGATGGTTCTATTAATAAGCTCAAAGCCAAACTAGTTGCTAAAGGTTACTCTCAACAGTATGATATTGATTATTTAGAAACTTTTGCTCCACTTATGAGGCTGGAAACCATAACACTGTTATTAACTTTAACAGCACAGAAAAGTTGGTATATATTCCAACTCGATATCATATCAGCATTTTTGGATGGTCATTTTCAAGAGGAGATCTACATTGAGTAGCCTGAAGGTTTTATTAGCAAATGGAATGAAGACAAGGTTTATTTGTTATAAAAAGCCTTATATGGATTGAAACAAGCTCCGAAGGCTTGGTATTCTAGAATTGATGATCATTTACTGAGTTTGGGATTTAAGAAAAGTCTTATTGAGGTTATATTCTATGCCAAGACTATTTATAACAATAACTTATTTGTTGTTTCTTTATATGTTGATGACCTATTTATGATAGGGAGCAATTCTCAATTGGTGTAACAATTCGAATATCAAATGATGAAGGTCTTTGAAATGATAAACTTGAGAGAAATGTCCTACTTCCTTAGAATAGAGATTTCAAAATCTCAACAAGGAGTTTTTATTTCTTAGAAAAATTATGCTAAATAAGTGTTCAGGAAATTCAACATGAAGAATTGCAAATCTGTTTGCACTCCGTTGTCTCAAAATAAGAAGCTTAACAAAAATGACAACTCTGCCAAGGTTGATGAGACAAATTACAAGAGGCTAATTGGATGCTTTTTGTATTTGATAGCAACTAGGCAAGACATAATGTTTGTTGCTGGATTTCTTTCTAGATTTTGGTGTTTTATTTCAAACATCAGCTAAAACAAAATTGTTAAGATATAAATAGTGATTAGGTATGATCTTGGGATAATATGAAAAATACTTCAAGCTATTTATTTACAATTGATTCAGGTACATTTGTATGAGACTCAAAAGAAGTAAGAACTAGTGGCTCTGTCAACTTGAGTATATTGCAGTAGTAGCCGATATGAATCAAGTAATTTGGCTCAAGAAATTGTTGAAAACTTTAGGCCAGACTTAGAATAAAGCAATCGAGATTAGGTGTGACAATCAATCAACTGTGACAATGGCTAAAAACCTAGTGTTCTATGGAAGAACCAAGCACATAAAAATTAAGTACCATTTTGTTCGAGAAGCTGCAATAGAAAATGAAGTGAAATTAGTCCATTGTAGCTCAAAAGATCGACTTGCTGATATTCTAACTAAAGCCTTACCCAAGCAAGGTTTGAATTACTAAGAAAAAGACTTTGTATTTTCAGCAAAAATGCCAGAGAGGAATACTGAGTGTATTAGCATTTTTCATTAACATATTGATTGGATTTACCATTAAGTAGTCTTTTCACTTTGGATTTTTTGTGATCTTTATTTGACAACTCTTTATGATTTAATTAGTCTTTATGATTTGATTAGGCTTAATGATTTACGACTATCTTATCTTTATGATGGGAATAGTCATATTATTTTTGTTTAATTAGATTTCATGATGTGATCTTTTTAGTTGACAAATCATAGGCTTTAATGACCTTTTGTCATTTTGTGATTTTTTTTCATTTTATCATTTTGTCATGTAGTAATTATTATATATATGTAAAAGCTTGAGCCTAAAACATACCATCAACTAAATTTCATATAAAGCTTTCAAGCTTGTTTTCTTCAATTGGTTTCTTTAAGTTTTTCCTCTTCATTTTTATGTCTAGCCTTTTTTTTTTATCTTTTCTCTCCATTTCATCTTTAGCTTTCTCTACAAATCCATCACATGTTCATTTCTCATCAGTTAAACAAAGACTTTTTTGGCTGCCTTTTTGAGCTATAAGGCTATGAAGTTTTGCACCAGATTAAGCTTCCTTGATGAAGAAAAGTCTCAACTTTTTCATATTGCACCAAAAAATTCTTATCTTATGTGTTTTTGCTGTTCATAATGTTTATCTTTTTATCTACAGGATTTTTTATCCACCTTTTTCTAACTGCTAGTATCAGTTGAATGGTTTATTAATATTTTAAATTTTAAAAAATCTTGTTTTTGAAGATTTTTCATATCTTACCTTTTGTGAGTGTTGAGAGAAACAGATTTGATTTAGATTTGGTTTAGATTTTTTTAGCCTAATTTTTCAATCCTGTCATTGCTTATCTCCATTTTTTTATCTTCCCATTCATGCTTGACCGAAGAAACATTGATGGATTATCAGATTTCATATTGGAAATTCCCGATGAGTCTTGAGCTTGTGCATTTTAGGTTTTTTAGTTTAGTTTACAAGAAACAATGTTCTCTTGTTTCTCGTCAATGGTTGAGGATTCAAAAATAAAGTCGTCACTGACTCTTTACACCCTCTAATTCCTTCAATATTCTCTCACTTAACAATGTCATGAAACTGGATCTAAAATGTGATCGTAAGAAGTTGTTCTAATATTTGAGGATTGTCGAAACTTGACCCTCCTTAAGCTCTAAACTTGTTATGATTTGATTGATGAAGGCATGGCAACATTTACTAAAAACTCCAAGGGTCTAAAGAAGTCTTGGTGTGAATCTTGAACTTTTAAAGATGAAAGCATAAACACAATGTTTGACGACTGTCCAACTTTCAAGGATTTCTCCATTAAATGACTTCGGGGCATCACAAAGTAGTTGCAGCTAAGATGATAGGGCCAAGGATAGTGGCGATGATGGTTAAAATGATTTGCTTAAAAGAGCTCTACGAAGAACAGTGCTTTGGTCTGCTTATATTGGTGCTAAGAATTTGAAATCTTTAAAACTTTTTAGGTGTTATGGTGATTGGGATAACATTTTCTTTTGATAATAAATCAAGTCAAAGGTATGGTAAAAATCCATATGGAGTGGACACAAGTTATTGTTTATATTAGTATCTTTTTCTTGTCTTATACATATTTAAATTGGATTTATATTCTTATTGTTGGTTTTATTAGTTTGATAAAATTATTCGTGTTTATTGCTAATTGTTTATGTATTAGTTGATATGTGGGTTTGTTTTTTGTCTTTATTGTTCTTCAAGAGTTTAGTTAGGTTAGTAAATATTGTTCAATTAGCATGTTTTTCCTGTCTTATACATGTTTAAATTTGGATTAAATGTTTTTTTTTGGTTGTAGTTGGGGATATATAACAACACTTGAAATTAAAAGAATTAAAAAGTGGTAGTATCATACAGCCATGCTTAAACCGATAAAAATAAATGTATCCCATTCATAATAAAATTGGTAGTAATCTTATTATCTATGTTTGGGGCTAAAATATGCTATTTGGATGAGAAGTATTATTGTTTCGAAAACTTAATTGGGTGGTGATTAAATGACCCTTGCTTAGAGCTAAAATGTGCTATTTGGATAGTTATGAATGCTTTGAACTATATTAAAACTAGGTGGTGATGCTTCTACCTGTGCTTGGAGGTAAAATATGTTATCTGGACCTTTTTTTCTATGTTTGGATTTAAAATATACTATTTTGATCACTACTTATGCTTAGAGCTAAAATATGCTATATATATTTAATTCTTTTTTCTTTAATGGGTTTACCATTAATTGTACTTTATCACGAATTGAGTTAGGACATTAAATATGTTTCTATGCCTGGACTACAAGAAATATATTTGACCAAATTTAGAACTCTCATGTTAGCCCACTTACCTATGCTTGGAGTTATATTATTTCACATGGAATACATTTTGCCATTGTATACGGAGCATAAAGCTAAATTAGGTAATGTTTTTGTGCCATATCACCTTCCATTGCAATTGGGATTGGAATTGGATGGTATTAGATGGTATATAGGTTTCAAGGGGTTTTTTTTTTCTATCTTACTACATTTTTGTATTGAATGACTTTAAGGTTTGTTTTGGTTCCCTTTGAGGTAATTTATTTTGCTTGAAGGTATTGTTTATTAACATTTTAGATTTGTTTTTAACATATGGTAATTGGCTTCTATATTTTTAATTTTTTTTGTAGTTGTATTTTTTTATTGCTTTGTTTTGGAGCTAGTGTTTGGGCTATGGTGTGCTTGGTGATCTATTATTTTAATGATTTTATTGTTATCTTTGCTATTAATAGGTTAACATTGAAAGTAAGTTGATGTTATTTTGCATTTTGTATTTTTTTATTATTTTCTTTGAGGGCTTCTATTTGATGAATCGTGTTGGTCGACTAATTGAGATCTGCTAAGATCTATTCTTTCAACAGTTATGGCTACTACTAAGTTGAAGCTGCCCCTTAATCATCTTAAAATATTCCTTCCCAATAAAAATAAAAAATGATTTTTATTCATTAGATGAAACGATTCATTTTTTTTAAGTATGATACATATAGCTTATTGGTCAAAATGGTAATGCTAGACGTGCCTATAACAAATAACAAAAAATGGGCTATGACTAAATGCTTTTACAAGTAAAAAATGGTAAAATATTATATTTTAAAATGGAAAATAGTATAAATAATTTTAGGGAAAATAATTATTGTTAGATTTGATACATTCAATAATGAAACTGATTTTATTTAGTTTATTTCTATGATTATTTCATTATTAAAAATTTATTTAGAAATTTTTCTAATATAAAATTGAGCAACTAATTATTCCATACTTATAAATTTACTTAAAAATTATTTAATACAAAGTGGTAGTGTTGAGCGCAAATGCTACAATTTGATTGTGCTATATTAAAAAATTTATAAAAAAAAATATTATTCAATTTGAGTAATTTATTACCTTAAATTTCTAAGCTGATCTGTTTATTTATTTTTTTCTCTATAAATAATATTATTTATACGCTTACACTTTTTGCTTTTCTCTATAAATAATATTGTTTATATGCCATTGCAAAACAAGTCAATTTTGCTAGTCTTACATAAAAGCCAAAGCTTTTGACAAATAAGAAAATCCTATATGAATTGTTTATTTGTTTGACAAATCTATTAACCTAATGAATGCCACATGTCTCACAACTAATTTTTGAATTAGTTATAAAATTAACCTCTGTATTGTACCATTTTCTCCAATTAGGTACTTGAAGAGATTTTTTATCCAAAAAAGTACCTAAACTATAATTTCGTCAAATAAATAAGTATTTGTGTACTCTCACCATTAAATTCTTGTTAACATGGTAAGTCTCAACGAATAAAATAATGACATATGGTATGAAAACCATGTCATCAAATCTTAGAATTTAAGCATGTAAATTTCCAACATAATTAAAAGAGTAAAAAAAATCTTTAAAAACTCTAAAAAATATAAAAATTCAAAAATTATAAAAATTTCAAAAACCCCTAAAAATATCTAAAAATTATTTAAAAAACTTAAATTTTAAATATGTATAAAAATATACATATTAAAAAATTAAAATTAATTAAAATTAATAAAAAAGTAAAAATAAAAAAATAAAAACTAGAGAAAAAAAAGAGTGGAAAATGGAATAAGAGAGAAGAAAGTATAGGTGTTTTATAGATCGGCTTGAACATGGTATTAACATTATTAATACTAGCCCAAGCCCGACTTAACCCAAAATATGACTTTAAATTTTTTTCAAACCCACCATATATATAAATAGATAGTCCAAGCCCATTTAAGCCTTCTTATATTATATTTTAATTTACTTTTTAAACAAATAATCTTTAGTAACTTAATAATTTTCTTTAATTAAGTTAAAAAATAAATAACATAGCATATTTTTAATATTTATACTATAATATTATATATATTTTTATATGATAAAATTTACATAATGTATATAAATACAAAACAAATATATATTATATATAATTGAAAACAAGCTTAGCCCGGACCTTGGATGTTGGAGCCATGACTCAATTCATTTTTTAAACGGACCTCATTTTTTGTCTAAGCTCATTTTTCGAATATAATATTTTTGTCCAAATCTTTTTAAATATTGAATAAATCTTCGAGCTTGAGTGGGCAACTTGACCCATGAACACTTCTAGAGGAATGGAAGAAAAGAAGAGAAAAGAAAAGAGGGAGGGAGGGAGGGAAGGGAAGGGAAAGGAAAGGAAGAGGGAGGAAAAAGGAGCCGGCTGGGAGGGGGAGGGTTGGTTGGCAATTGATCGGCCTCGGTCTGGCCAAATTAATGCTTATCTTGCAAAAGGAATCGAGATTCAAGGGACAGAAAAGAGAGGAAAAAAAAGAGGAAAAGAGAGAAGGAAAAAAGGGAAAAGCCTGATTTCTGTAACAACTAACCTCACTCAAGTTTGATACAGATTTGCTCTGCACTAGCTAAGTTATGACCGATCAATGTCGAAATTAGTCTTCTCCTCATTTCCTTCTATTTTTTGCTTTCTCTTTTCCCTCCATTTTCTCTCTCCCGGTTCACCCTTCCCTGACTGAATAACCGTCGATCAAGCATGACCCGAGCCTATTGACAGCCAACCGACCCTCCCTTTCACCTATTTACCTCTCTTTCCTTCCCTTCCTCTTTTCTTTTCTCTTCCTTTCTTTCTTTTCTCTCCTTTCCTCTCTTTGCCCTTTTGTTTTAGATTTATTTTATTAATTTTAATTTTTTTTTTTTCAAATTTTTATTTTTATTTTTAATTTTTGATATTTTATTTATATATTTTAAAATTTATGTTTATTTTAATACTTGGTTTTGAATTTTTGGGTGCTTTTTTTTTTTGAATTTTGTAGATTTTTTATAATTTTCTAAATTTTTATTTTTATTTTAATTTTTTTATATTTTTTTAAATTTTTGAAATTTTTATATATTTTTTTTTATTTTTTAATTTTTTGAATAAAATTATTCTTAAGTATCTGCTGACTTGGTTTTATTTTATATACTTGGCATGCTGCGATCGGCTAAAAATACCATGTCAACTCTTTTTTTATCAGTGTCAGGAAATAGAGTTAAAGTGTGCAATGAAATGATAGTTTATCTATTTAGACAATATATATATATATATATATATCTTCAAATACTTAATTGTGAGAAATAATAGTAGAAGGCTTAAATCTATATTTAACCCTTAATTTTTTAAAAAAATTTTTGTCAAACTAGCCGAAAATGAAACCTTAAATCAACTCGCTAATTAATATGTAGATCAATCACTATAAATATATCTTTTAAAAATAAATAAAAATAATTAATAAAATAAGTTAATATACTCAAAGAATTTAAAACTAAAAAGATAAAAAACTAAAAAAAAAAAAATTTGTCGCCAAGTGAAGGAATTTGACACGTCTCAAACGGGTTTTGCAAGGTTTTTTTTTTTCTTTTAATATTTTTCCGGAATAATTTGAAAACAAATATTTAATATATTCACGAATTAAAACGTATTGTATATTAAAAAAAAGCTATTAAAAAGAAGTTCGCAAAAGAAGCTTGAAAAATGTCAAGCAATTACCTCATTAGAGGATTTCTTTTTGTCGGTAAGATATTGATATAAATTTTAGATATTAAATATTTATAATTTTATACCATTTATATTTGTATATAAATATATGTTTATATATAAAATAGAAGCCTAATTATATAGATATAATATATATCTTATTAAAAAACTTGAAAATATGAATAATATACCAAACCATACTAATATCAATACTAACAAATATATATATATATAAAATTCGTCCACGATAAGGTCCCAACTAACTTATATATCCAAACTTTTGAGTGAAAGTATCTTTCCTTCTACCCCACTGATTCCAAATATCAGCCAACTCATGCAAGTCGTTTTTCCTTGTATCCGGACCAATTTCTAGTAAAAGCAATTTGTACTAAAAGGATCCACGCATATGATCTTTCAAACAGACTCCTTACGATTATCTATCCATAAAACAAAATGTTAAACACTATTCTTAGCCACCGATTAAAATGGCAAATTTGAAAAAGAAGTATGACTAATATATTACTTTTTTTTTCCTTAAACACAACAAAAATAATGTATTAAATATAAACAAAAATTTATAAATGATAATATAATATATACTTTTTAATTCATGTCAATATGCACCGTTAAAAGAACCCATCCTCCTCAAAAACCTCAATAAAAATGGAAGTTATCAAGTTTCCATCAGTATCCTCTCATTTCATCTTTCTCCATGATTCCTACTGGTGTAGATTTCTTACCCTTGGAATGTGAGATACTCTCTTGCACCTACATCTCTCCTAGCATTTTGATGATTTAACAAGTGTATAACAATTTGCAAGAAAGATAAAATCGAAACACTGCATAACAATATGAAAAATTAAAACGAAAACATGGATCAGGAACAAAAATTTGTAACATTAAAAAAAAAAAAAAAAGGATCATTTTAAACTACGGTACCTAAATGCCTAAATGAATAATACTACATGACACTAGAAGATTGAATGAGGGAAAGAGAACACTATTCCATTTGTTTCATCTTTTTTTTTTTTTTTCTTTTTATTCCAAATTAGTTGGATCATCAAACAGAACAAATAAATATGCCAATAACTTAGGTCAGCCTAAATATGAAACACAAAATTTTTTATCTCTAGCAGCAAGTTTAGAAAAGCCAAGAACCCAAGTACAAACAAATAGCAAACCCATATTACAAGCAAAAACTCATCGTATTCAAAGGTTTCTTGGCTGGGAGAATAGAGAGGAGGAATGCTATGAAAACACAGCAAATACGGTGCCAGAAGCCTACAGAGCTAATTCAACCACAATGCAGCCATAGCATTTTAGTAGTTTAAAACCCACAACCAACTGTTTTCTCACAGCTATATAATAAAATGCTGTGCATTCAACAAGCTCTTGTCGCATGCCATGTTGGTTCTCCAACCCCCATTAGTGTGACCCTTTTTAAAAGGTTTTTTAATAAATCTTTTATACATATATGACACCAAAATACTTGTAGTGCCAACAAACCATACCTTCATAAGACATTGAGAGCAAAGTATAGGCCAAAAAAAGTTGAAGTCAATCTACTAACCTAGTAATAACAAAAATTCTCATTCATCTCTTCTTTCTGGTCACACTTCTTCAACAATGCAAGCATTGATTTTGCCTTCAGAAAACCTCAGCCTCGTAATAAAAATATTCACCAAGTAATAGAGATGATAAACCGAGACATTGTCCAAAACAACTGCTTACTATCAAGGTTCAAAAGCATACAAGCTTTTCACTCCTATTCGCTACAACTGTCTAGTCTGCATACATGGTAACATAGCATCAGATTAGAAAATGAATGTTAGTTATCCATCCCAGTGAAATATTAAGTTTTCAGCATACAACACTTATAGACCGGTAATATCACATTCACAATCCTTTTATTTCTTATTTGAGCAAGTTTCATTATAAATCATAGTTGAAGGAAAATGATAATGGTTCATTTATCTATAATCAAGTCAGAGCTTACAAGATTTGAATAAGTATCAATAATGCTACAGTTTCGAAACACATAAATCTAGATGCATGCCGTTATCATAAGACTTCTGGCAGGATTGTCCTTTCACTACATAGTATTTTAATGAGCAGTTTCCTCCTATTACAAGAACTTATGCACTTGTGTAAATTGACTTGTTAGTAAATTAACAACATGATATTACCGGTTACCACCACCTCCTCAATGCTCAAAATTTCAATAATTTTAGCAGATGCTTCATACATGATGATATCAACAAACTTACAGTACTTCAGAAATTCAAAAGCATAATCAACTGCCCCGCATAAGTATCGTGTGTCATCGATCGAGTCTCTTCATTCAAAGCAAGCTTCATTAGATAAAACAAGCAAGATCCCAAGGAAATTGTTAAACTAAGATTGAATTGATACTTCCTTTTTGGTCTGAAGATGCTCCCTTTTTACTATATTCCCTTTTTTCTTGCTAAAAAAAGCAAAGCGGAAACTAGACAAAGGAATCGTACCTTGAATAAAACAATCAATCAGAATCAAAACTAAAAGAAAATTCAAAAAAAAAAAAAATCACTGACCAAACTGATTATTGTTCTCTCCTTTGCGCTTGTTCTTCTTTAGCATCTTGGGCCTAGGTTGCAGAGGCTTCAAAAACCCAGCTTGCAACCTCACCATCTCCCTCAAGACGCCAATCAAAACCCCTTGAAACTCATCTCCATTAGGCTCGATGACTCCCAAGCACCTAGCCACTGCTTCCAGAGTACTAACACACCCAGCAAAGGGCTCTTTCCTTAAAAACAACTCATTATCATAAATATTCCCACCCACCACACTCTCATCAACTCCATCCAAACAAACCCGTAAGGCAAGACCTTTCAAAACCCCTTCACTGGCACTCACCATCTCCTTGGCATGTTTCCATGTGGCATCGAAAGCAATTAAGAGGAGAGGAGTAGTTTTGTAATTGAGGAGATTAGTGGATTTGAGTTGGGATAGAGTCACGGCGGGTGTGGAAGGGGAAGGAGGGAAGAGGTAGATTATTGGTGGGGATTGGTTAGGGAGGTGGTGAGGGAGGAGGCGGCGGGAAGAGATGATGGTGGCATTTATGAGGGTTTTGGTGATGAGTGGGGTTGTGTTGAGCTTGTGACGGGACTCGTGAGGGTGGCGGATGATCAAGATTTTGGTTTTGGTTGGGAGTGGGGCAGGGGGGAGAGCGTGGCAGAGGCAGACTGCAAGTGGCCGGTCACAATGAGTTCATAGTTGACGGCGTTGCAGCGGTGACGGTGGTGATGATTTGTATGCGGTTGTTGCGCAGGTGGTGTCTTCCGGTTCTTCCATGAGCGGCCCGTGGAGTTTCTGAATTCGGGTTGCTTTTCGTGATGCGTTTTCTTCCGTGTCACTGTCGGCTCTATTGTAGAGCTGTCTGGCTGGCGAACCGACCCACCAAGGCCTTCCAGCCTGCTCTGGCTGCTTGGACTGGTTTTGGTTAATGAAAATATATTTTAATTTATTAACAAATTATTTTTTATTTTTTTAAAATAATAAATTAAATCATTTATTATTCTATATTATATGCAATATTTACGACTTAAAAACATAATTTTTAATTTGTAATATTGAATTACCTATATTATAAATGGAAGTAATTGAGTTAGTGTTAGATACCACCACAATTGATTAAATTATTTAGAAATTTAAATAAAATTAACAAATAAAATTAGAGTTATTTTAATCTTTTACTTTATTTTTAAATTAAAAAACTCCCTACTTATATAAAAAAATAATATTCATATTTAATAAAAATTATTTATTTGTTATTTACTTTTTAAACATTCACGTTAATTGTTTATGTGATATTTATTTTTTTAAATATTCAGAATGGGAAGAAAATTGATACATTTAAGTTTTTGTATAATTTCTGTTTTTTACCTTAATATCTCTTTTATAATTATTTTTTTTCATAATTTCATCTAAAAATATATATTTGTTCATTAAATCATTTTTATTAAATAATAACTTATTATATATATTTGAATATTTATTTAAATTTTAAAAATTTTAAATATAAAATATTTTATAATATTTAAAATATATATTTACATATAAAAATAGATATATGTATATAATAGATATATATTTATATGTATATATTTTTATAAACAAAAAATTAAATAGTATCAAGAAGTCTGAAATATTAAAATATACCAATTCGTACAAAACTCTAAAAAAAGCTAATCATTTTGCTTTGAACATAATGAATTAACAAAATATGTCGTAAAATACTTGTAATTAGACTTTTTATGGTAATAATATAAAAATTTTTTTATTTACGAAAATAGATTATTTTTATATTATTTATCGAAACAGGTCAATTTTTCAAATTAATTGAGAAATCCTATTTCAAATGACGATTTCTCAATTTGTAAAGTTTAGTTAAGAAATCGTTAATCGCCAAATCAAATGGCAATTTCTCAACTTATTATAAAAAATCGTCAAATGAGATGGCAATTTCTCAACAATCGCAAAAACAATTACAAAATCCGGTGATCGGAGATCGAAATTTGAAAAAATAATTGAGAAATCGCCATACATGGGAATTTTTTTTTATTTTTTTGTCTTTTTTTTTGTTTTGAGAAATCGTCAATTCATACGGTGATTTCGTATTTCGTCTCGCAGTTTATAAGTTTTAGGTTTTATTTATATTCGAAAGTACGTGACTAATGTATGAAAATTAA
>JBBYHL010275201.1:0-24946 GCA_038381835.1 Adansonia madagascariensis
TTTTGCACCAAGGAACTATCATATAACATTGCAAACCTCAACTATGGGTTCATTAACGGATTCTAACAAATTTTTGGGGTCTAAATAATTAATAACAAAGGTTACTTTCATAAAATATATGGGTGTAAGAGGATGGCAGGCATATCTCCAGCTTGCAGGCTTTCACAAGCTTTCTGCTTTCTTGCTCAGCATGGCAGAACCAATAAAAAAGGAGTTAACTGGATATGGCAGCTGGAGATATGCCTGGTGCAGAAGAAAAAAACCAAAAATGCCCTTTGCATTGTCCTCTAAAAGAAGGGGCTGAACAAAAAAAAAAATAGAGGGAGCTATCCCAAAAGAAAAACCTCTCTCAGCTATTGAAAAGAAAAAAAGCTCTCCCTTGCTAAATAATAGCAAGCAGAAGGAAGAAATTAAGCCTACGGCCACTACTTCGAGAAAAAGGGAAGTTCATGTTTTTTGGTATATCCTCTCTACTTTGATCTTTATAGTTTTTGTTTTGTCATTAACATCATTTTAGTAAACAATTTTTATGCTTTTATGGCCACCTTAAGACTCTCATGCATTTTTTTATGGCTTTGATTGTGGTAATTTTGGATCTTGATGTTTTTCTTGGTGACTTCATGCTGTTTGGTTAACTAAGCATACTCTTTTGCATTTTTATCACCATAACAGCCTCTGTCCATTTACCTCTTGCCATGTTCCTTCCATATTCATGTCTTTATCTCATGTTCAAAATTTTCATCTCAACGTTAAATAAGTATGCTCATGCTTTTCCTAGAAGCTTGATAGGCTCTATGAAATAAAACGTCTTTTTAGCAAACTCTTTTTAAATATGTTCATCCTAAGTATGTTCATGTATCTATCCATCATCTCCATGCATTGTTTTGTCATCTTTGCTTGTTCATATATGTCTTCCATATTCTGTATCGTTTCGTAGTACTTTGCTTATGTTGAGATGCATGCTTGAGTGCTAGAAAACCCGATTTCAAAAATATTCCCAAGTTAAGTACATGGTATCTCTCATACATAGAGAATAACATCGGTTTAAGATTTTTATGAAGTTGGTTTTTCCAACCTTGGGGGCAAAACAAGCATTCAGTTCTGGATTAATGGAAGAATGAGCATAAGAGTACTATTTTTTTTTCAAAAATGAAATGAAGCCTTTCAGTTGAAAAATGTGAACCCTTGGTCCTTAGCCAATCACCCTCATAGTGGCATGGTCAACGGGTTATTCTATCATCCCAAACTACTCCGGGATTATGGAATGAACTTGTGACACCCATTCAACCTCTCATCTTGGTTACGGATGTTCAAGCATCCATGGCCCAAGCTCAACCCAAAGAAAAACCAAAATGCCGAATACCTCCCCTATTTTGTTTTGGCAGCATAATGGCTTGGTCTTGAACAATTATTTAAAAAAAAAAGACTTATCCAAAATGTGTTGGTATTTTTCCCTTGAAGGGTTTCAAATTACCTTTCCAACGATGTCTCATTTACCTTCAGATCATCTCGAATGAAATATTTATGATTTTTCAAATTTTCATTGTTTGAAACCCTTGGATCTAGCGAGTAGTTTTCTGTTTGGGCTGTCTCCGCCAAGCAAACAACACTTTTGAATCCCATGAATACTTTTCCCATAGAGTTTATGAAATTCCCTTTTAAGGTATTATTCATATTTTAACAATTCCAGATGAATCTGAAATGATTTTTCAAAGTCCACTATACCTTTACCCTATATATGCTGCCAGTGTCGAGATAGGATGAAACTTTAAAATTTATTTTTTAAAGTATTTTTAAATTAATCCTCATCGAGTTACCTTTCCTACTGTACCTAGTTTACCCCTTCAGGATCTCTGGATAAGCTAGAAATAAATTCAGAAAGAGAAATGCCACGATGTTGTCCTCTATTTCTAACCTAATTTTTGAAATATTTTTATTGAGGCATTTGATCGCCTTATGATTACTTGCTTATTCTCGTAACCTAAGCCCTTTAGACTTAGACCAAGGCTAAATAAAAGAGGAACATTTTAGCCAAACCTTTGGCTCTCGATTTTTAAAGATTCCTATTTTAAAAAAATATGACCTATTTCTCTTAACGTTGAAGATTTTTATTTTTGGGGCTACTCCAACACCACTTCTTCGAGGGGATCCAACCTGGCATTTACCCCAATATGACATCAAATTTTCATTTTCGGGGATGTGCCAACACCACTTCTCCAATAGATACTCCAACCCTGCTTTTACCTCAAAATGACATCAAATTTTCATTTTTGGGGATAGTCCAACCCCACTTCTCTAAGGAGATACTTTAGCTGTGCTTTTACGTCAAATGACATCAAATTTTCACCTTTGGGGATACTCCAACCCCACTCTTTTAAGGGGATATTCCAGCCTCGCTCTTCACATTCCTTCTAAAATCCAACCTTTGTTCCTCGGGACATCCCCGAGTCATCGAAACCTTTTTTTTCTCAAATTTTCACTGAATTTGACTAAGTCTCAACATTGTCATCTCGGTTATTCATTGATAATCGAAGATAATTATGAGAAACATTTCCATCATCCTTTCTTTTCATATATTTTGTGTGATTTATTTATTATTCTCTTTTCCACCTTACTAATACATTTCCTTTTGTAGGGACCTCGGGCATTCATGCTTTAAAAAAAATCATTTTCAAAGTCACAGAATGATATCTCGTGTTCGTATCTTTTTGGTGCCAGTCATGAAATATTTGATTTTTTTAAAGCCCATTTGAAGATCATTTTCATCAAAAGCCCCTATGTTTCTCACCTTTTTGAGGCGCATAGGTGATAAAATTTTCATTAAAACCCAGACTCGTATTTTTACAAATTCATGCATTAGAGGTAATTATATTTAAGTAATGATAAAAATGGAACCGAAGAAACTGAGATCAAGTAAGATATAGTTAGATGGTACTGATTTTCGAGTGTCGTAGGGGTGCTAATCCTTCCCCACATGTAACCAACTCCCAAACCCAAAACAACGAATCTCTGGTATTATTTTCAATAGGAATCCAGTCATGCCTAGCTTAAAATGATCGGTGGTGACTCCAAGTTTATGGCCACTTTGTAGTGGCTATCCAAGACTAGTCGGATGAGCAATTCGTTTAACGGTCTTTCACTCCTTCATGTCAAACATCATCATATTTTTTAAGCCAACCGCACTTTGGCCTTTCGGATCGTCCGAAGTTAGTAAAGGCTGGGCATGTGGAACATTGACAGCTTGGCGACTTCACTGAGGAAAAACTTAGAGAGTTAGGCCTATGACTAGCTATGTCTTGCTTGGTCCTTGGTTCTTCAGTTTCCTTAATTATTTAGATATAACTCCCTTTCTTTTTTGCCTTCTAATCTTTTACTTTTTATGCCTTTATTTTGTGATTTATTTTAGGGATTGCCTTTTTTCTGAATAAATGTTGATTTGAATAAGTATGGTAATATTGAGTAAAACAAAATGGTTTGATAGTTTTCTTGACAGACACCATGCACTTTTTTTTGCACTAGATTCCCACCAAACACCATGGTGAGGTTAGGATCCAAATTATTAGGAGGAAGTGAGCCATCCGCCTTTATGAGAAACCCTTCATATAGGCATGCCAAGACTTTCTGGGATGTAAATTACCTATGTCTCTTATGAGTAACCCTCCACATTTACATAGGGAAATACATCCACCAGGTTAAACTATTCTGCCAAACCCACGATGGGCCCAGGATTAGGGTGCCTGACTATTCTTTCTGAACGAAGGAGCAATTCGGATACCTATTTAGGCGTCTACTTAAACTCATATAGTTAGCCCTACAAGCTAAACCATGTCAAACCATACTAGAATGTTGATAAAATAACTCAGAGAATAGGGTCACCTGGGGAAACATTTCTTACCTTTACTCTTGTATACCATATTATGCAAGTGACGATAGGTGAACATCGTCATTCACTTTTGTCATGTTATTTTTTTGATCATTTCTTTAGGGTATGCTATACTGTTCTATATCTCACCCTTCTTTAGCAAGTGGGTGATGACGAGCGAATGTTCACACATAAGATGCTAGAAGTTCATAGTCTGACCAAAATAAGTTACCATGCTAATGACTTAACACAGATATTGACGAATGAACGTCACTGCTTGTTTGGTCAGGCCTGTCTTTATGTGGTATTGTATCACCATGTGTAAAGGCAATCTTAGTGTAGATATGCTGCGATGCTGTTCAATTGTTATACTTGCCCTTCTGCATCATATTGTCTATTATTGGGGCAAACTTCTACGTGGCATTTTCATTTTGTTGCTTTTGTTCTTTTGTGTGCTTATTTCTTTGTATAGCTGCTAACTTATCATCTATTTTTGTTCTCTTTTGCATGCATGCATCATTTAATTATTATTATTGCCATGGGACAATTGGTCAATGGTGTAGTGTTTACTAAGGGGTGTCTGTCATGGAGCAACAGTCTGCCTCAGAGTTGAAATCTTTCGAGGAAGTTCGAGCCCGGTCCGAGCGATGGCAGCATAAAGATGAGGACGTCTTAAAGCCTGGGTATATCTTAACAGCACACAAAAAGATCAAAATAGGGTATCATCAGAATGATTAGAAAGATCTGAAATATATATGGACCAGTGAGGATAGTACCAAGAAGGAATCATTCACGAAAAGATACAGGGACATTGCCCTTTTACTGTATTTAGATGTTAATCTGCTACAGGCTGTTTCCTAATTTTGAAACCTCGTACATCGATGCTTTACCTTCAACCATAAGGATTTGATCCCCATAATAGAGGAATATACCTCGTTGCACAACATCAAGAGGGCTGAGACTGAAAAAATATATTGCAAGGCATTGAACCCTTTAGCTTTTAAGAAAAGATTAGCCCAGATTCTCAATGCACCTGAGACGTGGATTGAGGGTCACATCAAGAAGAAGGAAATAGTGAGTGCATTTCATGGGCTAGTTTGAAAGAGGCAATGGCAAGTCCCGTTGACATTCAAAAAATGCAAGATATATTCGCTTTGGTAATTTATGGCCTAGTCATTTTCTCGAAGATGCTAGGTTATGTCGAAGCTGTAGTGACAGATCTTGTTTCTTGATTGTGTTGCAATATAAACCCGGCACCTGCTATCATCACTAAAACCATTCGAGCCCTTCATTTTTGCAAGGAAATGAGGACAGGATGTTTCATTAGATGTGCACCTATGCTTTACTTGTGGCTTGTTAGCCACCTTTGCCTGGAAAAAAATATGAGGCCATACAATTTCTTTCTTGACTTTAGTCTTATCTCCAAAGTCTTCGATAAGGAATGGCTTCATTAAAAGTCTAAAGAACAATGGATCCAAAAACTTCAGAATCTCAACGGGGATGAAGTGATATGGAAAGCCACTTGGTTCTCGCTATAAACCATCATGAACAGATATGGGGATTACAATTGTGTGCCACTCATTGGGTTATAGGGAAGTACTAGCAATGCACCTATTCTGGTCCTTCGACAACTTTTGTGTCAGCAATTTGTCCCCCCTTGTTCAAGACCTAGAGGCATGCGACTTTGTATATGGCAGGCCGGATTATAAGTCAAAAATTCAATTAGCCTTCCGTGCTTGGAGACAAACTTATTGCATGGAAAGACACTGGAAAGGAAGCAGTGTGACCCCAGGGTATAATGAATAGAAAATATGCCGCATCAATGATGCCTTACCTCTGTACGCTGTTGTATCTGTAGATAAAGAATTTTCTTCTAAAATCGAATTGCTTAGATAGGAATTCGAGCAAGAATAGGCAACTCTTGCCAAGTAAATTGCCCACCTAAAGGAGGAAAAGAGTTAATTGGAGATGGATGTTTATCTACGTGAAGGTGAGGTAAAATGAGCTGATAAAGAGAAGAATCATCTCAAAGAAGATCTCGAGAGTTTAAGGAAAGATTGTGTGGTTATCATCAAAGTAAACAAATCATGATGTCGAGCCAAGTCCTTAATTGAGTGGACAATAAAAATTTCCACCCTCGAAAAAAAACTACATCAATGGAAAAAAAGTGGCTAAAGACAATAAAGAGAAGCTTGTTAGAGCTTAAACCCTCGCATCAAATTATCAATGGAGAAATGTACGGTTAGAAGCTTAAGTTTGAGATTTGAGAGCAAATCAGGTTAAGAGCGAGACGTTAACAGTCAGGGTTCAAGGCTTAGAGCAGTCCTTGCAAGCTCGCTAAAACTAGGTGGATGAATCAGTACGGGCCTTTGAATGGCAGAAGCAAGAATGGCAACAAATAGTTAATCAGGCACGCCAAAATTATCAAAATCATCATCGCCATCTCACTTAACAAATTCAGGCAGCTCAGTTAGAGGTTGAATATATGATGGACGCGGCTCAATCTCTAGCATGTAGCATCTTACCCACTGGAGCTCATGAACAAGAACTATTGTATTTCTTAGAACATGTGATTAAACAATGTAATCATGCTAGACATTTTTGAATGTAATCATATGTATTCAAGACTTTGGTTGCTTCAATAAAAGACACTATTGGTCGAGCTATTTCCTAATCTAATTGTCCCTCTTGTATTTGCATTAATAATAATTATTCTTTTTCTACTTTGCATCAATAACATAATTTTTTTCTACTCCATGAATTTATATCCATCTTCATGTCATGTCATGACATATTCTAAAGGTCTAATCCATCAATAATCTAAAGTGAAGGTGTCCCGAAACACGAAATCTTCAGCTCGCCATCGTTAAAACACTCGTACCTGTAGTAAAGCCATGGAGAATGATCATCAGTCCCGTATTGAGCGACTAAAACTCATGTACAAAGAATCTCAAGACAATCAGCTTGTAGGAATGAAGAACTTCAATCTCAAATGGCAGAATTGACAAAACTATTATCCAAAACTTTAAAGAATAAAGGACAAACAGGCACCATCAGTGCTGGCAAAGGACCAGCCAATCCTGAGAGTAATTTGAATGGTGTTATCGAGGCTACTAATGTGCATAAAGTAGCTTTGCATGAATAGCATCCCCCGGCAGCAAGAATTCTGTCGACTTAACCATTCATTTATCTCAATTCTGTAACAACACCACATTTAGTTCAAGGCTCTTCGCCCGCTATACCTATAATACCAGATCTTGAGGAACAAGCAGAACAAGAAAGGCAAAAAGGTCTTTGAAAAATGATGAAGGCAAACAAATACTAATCTCTAGAGAAATGTCTTTGAGCTATCGAGGAAAATGATAAATTTGGAATTATAAATGCGGGGGCTCTAAGACTAGTCTCTAGTCTCATCATTTTGCATAAATTCAAAGTGCTAGAGTTTGAAAAATATAATGGGACCATAGATCCCACTACCCACCCCTAGATGTATTGTTAAAAGATGACCGAGTTTGAGAAAAATAAAAAATTGCTAATCCACTGCTTCCAGGACAGTTTAACTAGGGTAGCTTTTTGATGCTACATAAGGCTAAACCCTATAAGAATTCAAACATGGACAGATCTAGCTTGTGCATTCCTCGACCAATATAAGAATGTATCTGATTGGGCCCCAGATTGTCTCTCCTTCATGAATATAGAGAAGAAAGCCTCTGAGAGTTTTAGGCAGTATGCCCAGTGATAGAGGGAAGAGGTAGCTCAGGTTCAGCCTCTATTAACAGAAAGAGAAATGACAGTTATATTCGTTGGCACTTTGAAAGCTCCTTACTACGAGAAGTTGGCAGGAAATGCCATAAAAAATTTTGCTAATCTGGTTATATCAAGGGAGATGATCGATAATGCCATTAAAAGTGGGAAAATATCTATTAGAGAATCATCCAGGTCAATTAAGAAACTAACAAGTAAAAGAAAGGAAAAAGAAGTAAGCACTGTCAGTCACAGCACTGTAAAGTTCCCTCAAAGTCCATGCTCAACTCAAGATGTGTATGCCCTAAATATGTTGTATCTGGGTTTTAGCCTCTACCAAATGATACCAGCAGTTCACTCTACTAGGATTGCTCCAATAGTCACCCTCACACCAAATCCTGTTCAAAATACTTCTCCAAGAATGCAACCTCGCAGCACAAACAATGCTAGAGCCCCAAGTAATCATCAAGCACCCTGAGAAAAGGAACATTTTGACCCTTTACCATACTTATATAAAGAGATCTACAATTGCCTATTAGCCGATCGATTGGTCGCCCCAGTGTTTTTAGACCTAAAATCTTCACCAGACCTCAACTGGTATGATAAGAATGCTTACTGTGAATACCATGCTGGAGCACAGGGACACTCAATTGAGAATTGCACCTCATTCAAGAGAAAAGTGTAGGGCCTGCTAAAAAGAGGCGTAATCAAAAAAGGGCAAGGGCTTGGACTAAATGTTGGGGCTAACTCACTCTCTAATCATGTTGAACCGAGGGTAAATGCCATGATTGGTGGGAAAGGTTATTGGATCAATAGAGATGTCAAAAAGGTCAAGATGCCAATGAGTAGAGTGTGGCGAGCATTTAGGGAAGTTAGGATACTGAGCCCAAGAGAGGAATTCATAAAGTCCTATTACTGCTACTATCTTTAAAAGCATGATTTACAGCAATGTTTGTCATTCCTGAAAATGGTCCATGGAATGATGGATTGATTGAAGATAGAATTGTACGAGAAATGTCATAAACCTACTTATCCTTCCGTTAACGTTATCGAAAGGGTGAAAGTAAATAACAATGGCATCCTGATTTGCCTTTCTCTTATGAGTATAGAGAGGTAACCAAATGAAAGCTTTAGGCATTACGCTTCTTGGTGGATGGAAAAGGCCACCCAAATTCAACCACTATTGATGAAAAAGGAAATGATCATCAGGTTCATTGTCACACTACAGTCACCGTACTATGAAAAAGTGGCAAAAAGAACCCTAAAAAGCTTTACAGACATAGTCATAATTTATGGGATGATGGATAAGGCTCTGAAAAGAGAATCAGGCAAAGGCAAGAGGAAAGGAAGAGTTGAAACAACATAACAGCTGAGGTTCGATAAAAAAGCCAGTTCATCTCAAACCCATGCAAGCGCAGACCAAGAAAGGTTCATTGCTGAGCAAGATTGCGAGATCGTGAAAAATGTGGAAGAGCTTAGAACACTAATAAGCACAGTTTGAAAGATTTTGGTAAAAGCCAAATTAGTTAATGAGGTTAAGAAGAAAGAGGAGTAAGTTAGCAACTTTTGCAATTTCCATACAGTACATGGTTATACCCTTCAGATGTGTAAAGAGTTTCGTGCCATGGTCCAAAAAATGATGAAGGAAGGTAGCATCAAATTTTATAATGAGAAGCAGACTTTAACTTTTCAACCTATAGATGCACTTCCATCAATTAATGCTACAAAAGGGAATGGGGACAATCCCTCCTATGGCATCAAAAGACCACTAATCTTGTATGACAATCGATTGCGTCCTTAAGTCGTTCCTGCCCACCAAGGATGGTTATTTAACTACCATCTCTTCATTCCCTTATGAAGACAACAAGGTTGTTCCCTGGAACTATAAGAGTAAAACATTAATTATCAGGGAATTTAGTCAACTAGCCTTAAATATTGATCTTTCGAGGGTAAGCCACTTGACTCAAAGTGGTAGGTGTTATGCGCCACCAGCCTTAAGAGATGAAGCTCAGCAAGAAGATACTAGCCAGAATCTTTAAACACTTAAGTCTGTAACTACAAAGTCAGATTCAAAAGTTACCAAGGAACCGATAAGTGAGAAAGAAGCAATAGAGTTTCTTAAGTTTATCAAACACAATAAATACAGTATCATGGATTAGCTAAATAAGTAGCCTACCAAAATATCTGTGCTGTCACTTTTCTTGAACTCCGAAGCTTATAGAAATGCACTCTTGAAAGTTTTAAATGAGGCCTATATCTCTTTCGATATTTTTATAGGCCAACTAGATCATCTAGTGAACAACATCCTGGCTGACAATTACATATCCTTTAGTGATGACGAGATTCCATAAGGAGGAAGAGAAAATCATAAAGTCCTCTATATCACCACATACTGCAAAGGGAGCATATTGCCCAAGGTGCTCATTGATAACGAGTCAGCTTTGAATGTAATGTCTATTTCATTCCTGAATAAGCTCCCTATTAATGCATTTCACATTCGAAACAGTCACATAATTATGCGAGCATTTGACAAAACCTGCAGAAGTGTTATGGGGAACATCACTATCCCACTCCAAATAGGCCTATGTAGTTATAAGGTTGACTTTTATGTAATGGACATTGCTCTATCATATAATTACCTTTTGGAAAGGTCGTGGATCCATTCTGCAGGAGCATTTCCATTTTCCTTGCATAAAAAATTAAAGTTTGTAATTGGAAACATAGTTGTTAATATTGATATGGAAGAAGATATCATTGCTGCCACCTGGATCAATACCCTATATGTTGAACCTAATGAGGGCATTCCAAAACCTTCTTTTCAATCATTTGAGTTCATCAATGCCATTTATGTCAAGGAAGGATTACCCATGATTAAACCTCATCTGTCAGAAAGCATGTAGATGGGCTTGAAACTAACAGTTGGCAAAGGTGCTCGAGGCTAAAAAGAGCTTGGAAGATGCCTCCAAGGAGTTGCTAAAGCTCTAAAGGTGACCCATCAAACTGACAAGAGAGGAATAGGGTTCAAACCCAATGCACAACAAAAAAAAAAGTAAGCCCAGAAGAATCGAGAGAAAAGAATAGAATGTCTATTGGGACAAGACATGGGACATGAACCTATGGTATTTTTGCCATTGCATAAGAACTTTCACTCAAACGGACATGTTAACACTAGCTTGACAAATGTCATGCTTGTGTTAAGGAAAACTTTTAAGGATTTCTCTATTAATGTAATTGAAGAGCCATCAACAATGGGTGGAGAGACTAATTTATGCCCTCCAAAGTTTATTCTAAGTGTCTAGACTAAGATAGAAATCCCTATACTGTTTAAAACTCTTTCAAAGTAATGCCATGAACCAAACCCATATGCTTTCGCCCAAGAGCATTGTGGGATCCTTTGTATGGGCACCTTTCATTAAGTATTATCAATGAAAATGATAGAGCATTATGCATTTCATTCATTGTGTCCATTTTCACCTCCCTCCGTATATCTTTTTACCTATATTGTTCTTTTTCATATTTTTAGGTATTCAAATGAATATGACTTGAATATTTGCATTGAGACTCAGGAAATCGACTTTGAGCAAGCAATCTGTGCTGGTGGGGTTGAGTATGAAGAAGATCTTGAGGAGGACCCTACAACCCCACATCTGTTTAGACTAATTGAGCAAGAAGAAAAACAAATTTTACCTTCTAAAGAACCCACCAAAACCATAAACCTTAGGATAGAAGAAAACTGAAAGGAAGTCAAAATTAGAACCTCTATAAAACCATCAACTTGAAACCAATTGATAAGCCTTCTCCAAGAGTTTCTAGACATGTTTGCCTAGTCTTACAAGGATATGCCTAGGTTGAATATCGACATCGTAGTCCATAAACTTTACCTCAAACCTGATTATAAACCTGTACAGTAAAAGCTTAGGAGGATGAAACTTGAGATACTGCTAAAAATTAAAGAAGAAGTCAAGAAAATTTAAAACAGGATTTCTCAAAGTCACTAAGTACCCTAAGTGGGTGGCTAATATAGTCCTATTTCCTAAAAAGGATGGTAAGGTGTGAATGTGTGTGGATTATAGGGACTTGAACCAAGCTAGTCTAAAAGATAACTTTTTTTTACCCCATATCAATACCCTGGTGGACAACACCACCAAAAATGCACTTTTTTTTTTCATGGATGGATTTTCAGGATACAACCAAATCAAAGTGGTGACTGAAGACATGGAAAAAACCACCTTCGCGACCATGTGGGGAACTTTTTACTGCAAAGTGATCCCTTTCAAACACAAAAATGCTAGGGCAATTTATCAAAGGGTAATGGTGACATTGTTTCATGACCTTATAGACAAATAGATAGAAGTTTATGTAGACAAAATGATCGCCAAGTCACCTAGAAAGAATGAACATGTAGCAGACTTATGAAAGCTCTTTAAATGCCTTTGCAAATATCAGCTTAAGTTAAACCCTGCCAAATGCATATTTGGTGTCACATCCGGCAAGTTATTAGGCTTTATTATGAGTGAAAAAGGAATAGAAGTAGACCCTGACAAGGTTAGGGCTATTTAAAACCTTCCACTGCCTCAAACCCTAAAAGAAATAAAAAGTTTTTTAGGAAGATTGAACTGCATAGCCCAATTTATACCTCAATTGATTGACAAATGTGACCCGATCTTTTGGCTACTTCATAAACACAATCCTGAAGAATGGAATGGAGAATGTCAAGAAGCCTTTGATAAAGTAAAGCAATACCTTTCAAGCCCTCCAGTGCTTATGCCCTAATCCCAAGCAAACCTCTAATTTTATATCTATTAGTTTTTATAGTTTGATGGGTTGTGTATTAGGCCAGCATGATGATTCAGGAAAAAAAGAACATGCTATCTACAATTTAAGCAAGAAGTTCACAGAATGTGAAAATAACTACTCGATAGTAGAAAAACTATGTTGCGCCCAAGTCTAGATAGCCAAAAGGTTAAGACAATTTATGTTATACCATACCACATGGTTGATTGCCAACCTGGATCCCATCAAATATTTATATGAAGCCCCTGCATTGTCAGGGAGATTGGCTAGATGGCAAGTCCTACTTTCTGAATACAATATTGTATATGTGAATTAAAGGGCCATCAAAGGTAGCACAATCATAGACTTCTTGCCTAGTCGAGCAATGCATGATTATCAATCTTTGGACTTCCAATTCCTCGATGAAAACCTAATGTGCATATTCGAGGTGGGAGATGCAACTGATAGCTATTCACCCTGGAAAATGTTTTTTGATGGTGCTTCAAATGCATTTTAGGCATGGAATTGGGGTAATTTTAATCTCATCTGAGGGAAGCCATTATTCTTTCACTATGAGATTGAGCTTTAACTGCATTAATAATATAGCTGAATATAAGGCTTGCATCATGGGACTCCAAGCCGCCATTGAAAGGGGCATCTAAACTTTACGAGTGTTTAGAGACTCAACCCTTGTCATTTACCAATTGAAAGGGGAATAGCAGACACGTGACACCAAACTAACTCATTATAAAAGTTTAATCTCAGAACTAAGAAAAGAATTTGATGATGTTTGCTTTTGATATTTACCTTGAGAAGAAAATTAAATTGTCGATGCCTTAACTACCTTATCATCCATGTTTAAGGTCAATCAAGAGTTGAACATTGCGCCTATTCAGATGAGCATTCATTCAACACTGGTATATTGCTAGAATATCGAGGAAGAAAAGATGGTTTGCCCTGGTATCATGATATCCTTTAGTATATAAAAAATCAGCAATACCCTGATCATGCCACCAAAAATAATAAAAGAACCATACAAAAAATGGTGGCAAACTTCATTTTGGATGGTAGAATGCTATACAAGAAAAGTTGGGACCGAGTATTAGTTCGATGTGTGAATGCCTCAGAAGCTAAAAGAATCCTCGAGGAGGTCCACGATGGGATCTATGGTATGCATGCTAATGGACACTGAATAGCGAAATGAGTCACGTGATCATGTTACTACTGGTTGACTCTAGAAAGGGATTGCATCAACTATGCCTGTAAATGCCATAAATGCCAAATCTATGCAGATAAGATTCATGTCCCTCTGGTACCATTGCACGTTATGGCAGCCCATGGCCATTTTCTATGTAGGGCATGGACATGATCGGACCAATCACCCTTAAGGCCTCCAATGGACATTGTTTCATCCTAGTTGCTATAAACTATTTCACTAAGTGGATGAAAGCAGCTTCTTATGCTAACGTCACTAGAGCTATTATGTGCAAATTTGTGAATTAGAACATCATCTGTCGGTATAGCCTCCCTAAGCAAATTATCACGGATAATGTGCGTAATTTGAAAAATAAAATGATGCAAGCAATCTACTCTCAGTTCAAAATTTAGCATCAAAATTTCATCCTATATCATCCAAAATGAACAAGGCAGTAGAAGTAGCCAACAAGAATATCAAAAAGATAATCAAAAAAATGGCTGAGACATACAAGAATTGGCATAAAAAGTTGCCCTTCGTATTACATGCTTACCACACAACAGTACCAACTTCTATGGGTGCTACACTGTTCTTCTTAGACAATGGCATGAAAATTGTTTTACCCATCGAGGTAGAAATCCCATCACTCAGAGTCCAAATAGAAGCATAACTTAAAGAGGTCGGATGGGTTAAAAATTAATTTGGGCAACTTAATCTCTTCAAAGATAAAAGAATCAAAGCTATTTGTCATGGGCAAAGGTATCAAAAGCGCATAATGAGAGCCTATGACAAAAAGGTTCATCCTCGTTAGTTTCGAGAAGGTGACTTGTGCTTAAGCAAATTCTCCTAATCCATAAAGAATTTCAGAGGAAATGAACCCCAAATTAGGAAGGACCATACATAGTGAAGTGTGTATTCTCTGGTAGAGCCTTAATCTTAACCAAAATGGATGGCAATGACCTGCCTAATCTTGTGAACTCTGATTCTGTAAGGAAATACTATGCCTGAGGACTTTAGGATGAAAAAGCAAAACAACATTCTATTAGTCCTTCACCCACCATTCTCCAAAAAAAACAAAAAACAACAAAAACAAAAAAAAAAAGAAAACCAACTTAAGTCGAAAACCCAAAAGGGCAACTTAAATAACCAAACCCATTCGAACCAAGCTAAACCATCATCAGCCTAAAACAAATCTTCCCCATATTCATAACTCTACCCAAGACACCAAATCATAACTTACCCATTTTTTTTTATGCTGACCAAACCTTATCCACACCTGCATTTGGAAAATGAAAAATAACCAATTTTGAGGCCTCCATCCCATCGTGGGGCAATCTAAGGAATCTTCTTATGATTTGGCCAACACCACAAGGATCATTTGCTCGAGAGAAAGTCTCCGAAAGCACTCAGTGGAAAATTCATGTCATCAGCATCAAAGCCAATCGACCACGCAGACTTCTTTTGGCTTTTTTATATTTCAAAATTTTTCAATCGAATGAGAATACAATTGTTTGATTTCTCACAAAACCTTTTTGTAACCCTGCATTCCATGTTGCATCATGTTTATCATTTAATTGATAATGCTTGATAAATGAACAAAACTGATAATAGGATTTCATAGCATTGCTTGGAAAGACTGAACTTTGTGAGAATTTTTGTTAGGTCTATAGACCAAAAATACACTTTAGGGCCATGGTTGGTCCCACCTTATTTAATCTTGTATCTTGAGAAGTGTTTAAACTCTTCTCTTAGAAAAGCTATCATGAAGAAGAGATGTTAAAATCCTACTTCGATCGGCATCCAAACAACTAGGGTTTAACATATTTGAACAGTCAAAGAGGCTCTTTAGAGTTAGAATTGGCAAAGAAGCACCACTCATGCTTGCTAACAGACTCTTTATAGCTAGAGCCTTCCAACATGAATCATCCAATTTTATAATCCTCTTATTACCATCATAGGTTATCGGGACAAAAAGTCACCTTATCAGATGTGAGAAAGATCCAAAATTGATGGATTATGCCTTTGGAAACACCAATTTTGCATCATTTAAACACGCATACACATTCTCATGCATTCTACAAGATTTAACATTTTTTAGGTACCAATCACCATACAAAAAGGCAAATCAATAAAGAGTGTAAGGTGTGACTTTCTGTTTCCAAAAAGCTCAAAAAATCTTAGGTAAGTACCTTTGACATCACAAGCTCATTGAAAATCATCCAAGAAAGGTATATAATCTCAACACCTTTTTTTTCTTTGTACTCAAAGAGCAGGACCTTTTCTTCCTTTGTCCTCAAAGAGCAGGACATTTTTTTTTCTTGTCCTCAAAGAGCAAGACTTTTTCTTTCTTTGTCCTCAAAGAGTAGGATGTTTTCTTTCTTGTCCTCAAAGAGCAAGATTCTTTCTTTGTCCTCAAAGAGTAGGATGTTTCCTTTTCTTGTCCTCAAAGATCAGGACTTATTTTTCTTCGTCCTTAAAGAGTAGGACGTTTTCTTTTTTTATCTTAAAAGAGTAGGATGTTTCTTTCTTTGTCCTCAAAGAGTAGGATATTTTCTTTCTTTGTCCTCAAAAAGTAAGATGTTTCCTTTTCTTGTCCTCAAAAAGTAAGATGTTTACTTTCTTTGTTCTCAAAGAGTAGGATGTTTTCTTTTGTTTGTCCTTAAAGAGCAAGACATTTTCTTTTATTTTTCCTTAAAGAGCGTGACATTTTTTTTCTTTGTCCTCAAAGAGCATGACCTTTTCTTTCATTATCCTTAAAGAGCATGACCTTTTCTTATCTTTGTCCTCAAATAGCAGGATGTTTTCTTTTCTTTATCCTCAAAGAGCATGACTTCTTTTTTCTTTGTCCTAAAAGAGCAGGACGTTTTCTTTTCTTTGTCCTTGAAGAGTAGGATGTTTTCTTTTCTTTGTCCTCAAAAAGCAAGATGTTTCCTTTTCTTATCCTCAAAAAGTAGGACGTTTACTTTCTTTGTTCTCAAAGAGTAGGATGTTTTCTTTTGTTTGTCCTTAAAGAGCAGGACGTTTTCTTTTGTTTGTCCTTAAAGAGTGTGACATTTTTTTTCTTTGTCCTCAAAGAGCATGACCTTTTCTTTCATTATCCTCAAAGAGCATGACCTTTTCTTATCTTTGTCCTCAAATAGTAGGATGTTTTCTTTTCTTTATCCTCAAAGAGCAGGACTTCTTTTTTCTTTGTCCTAAAAGAGTAGGATGTTTTCTTTTCTTTGTCCTCGAAGAGCAGGACGTTTTCTTTTCTTTGTCCTCAAATAGCAGGACCTTTTCTTTCTTTGTCCTTAAATAGTAGGACCTTTTCTTTCTTTGCCCTTAAAGAGTAAGACGTTTTCTTTCTTTGTCATCAAAGAGCAAGATGTTTTCTTTCCTTTATCCTCAAAAAAGAAAAATGTTTTCTTTCCTTTGTCCTTAAAAAGTAGGACATTTTCTTTCTTTGTCCTTAAAGAGTAGGACATTGTCTTTTTTTTGTCCTCAAAGAGCATGACATTTTCTTTCTTTGTCTTTAAAGAGCAGAACCTTTTCTTTCATTCTAGTCCTTAAACAGTAGGATGTTCTTTTTTTCTTTATCCTCAAAAAGCAGGATGTTTTCTTTTTTATCCTCAAAGAGTGGGACATTTTCTTTGCTTTGCCATTAAAGAGCAGGACCTTTTCTTTCTTTGTCCTTAAAGAGTAGGATGTTTTCTTTTCTTTGTCCTCAAAGAGTAGGACGTTATCTTTCTTTATCCTTAAAGAGTTGGATGTTTTCTATTCTCTATACTCAAAGAGCAAGACGTTTTCTTTTCCTTGCCCTCAAAGAGCAGGACATTTTTTTTCTTATCCTCAAGGAGCAAGACTTTTTCTTTCTTTGCCCTTAAAGAGCAAGACATTTTCTTTCTTTGTTCTTAAAGAGCAGGACCTTTCCTTTTCTTGTCCTTAAAGAGCAAGATTTTTTCTTTCTTTGTCCTAAAAGAGTAAGATGTTTCCTTTTCTTGTCCTCAAAAAGTAGAACGATTTCTTTCTTTGTCTTGAACCTCAAAGAGCAGGACATTTTCTTCCTTTGACCTCAAAGAGCAGAACGTTTCTTTTCTTTGTCCTTAAAGAGCAGGATGTTTCTTTCTTTGTCCTCAAATAGCAGGACCTTTTCTTTTTTTGTCCTCAAAAAGTAGGATTTTTTCTGTTCTTTGTCCTTAAAGAGCAAACCCTTTTCTTTCTTTCTCCTCAAAGAGTAGGATATTTTCTTTTCTCTGTCCTCAAAGAGCAGGATATTTTTTTTTTGTCCTCAAAGAGCAAGATATTTTTTTTCTTTACCCTCAATGAGCAGGACCTTTTCTTTATTTGTTATCAAAGAGCAAGACGTTTTCTTTTCTTTGTCCTCTAAGAGCAAGACCTTTTCTTTCTTTGTCCTCAAAGAGTAGAACATTTTTTTTTGTCCTCAAAGAGTAGGACATTTTTTCTTTTTGTCCTTAAAGAGCAAGATCTTTTTTTTCATTCTAGTCCTCAAAGAGTAGGATGCTTTTTCTTTTAAGGCTACACAAGTTGGTGGTACCTATTTTATTCTAGTCCTCAAAGAGTAGGATGCCTTTTTTTTTAAACCCACACAAGCTGGTGCCACTCCTTTAATTTTAGTCCTCAAAGAGTAGGACACCTTTTCCATTGCTTTTAAGCTTACACGAGCTGGTGGCACTTCTTTTCCTTTAGTCCTTAAAGAGCAAGACACTTTTCCTTTCCCACCTAAAAAATAGCCTAATACATTACATCAATAAAATGGTTTCTATTTGTCCTTACCCTATTCCTAATACTTAGCAACAATCAAAGAGGGGCAACTGTAGACACTTCATTTTGTCCAGATCAGTTTCTGGTATCCTAGGAATTCGATGAAAGATGGCAAAATCAAAAAAATAAAAATAAAGCTGGGGGAGTTTTTTAGGAAATTATAAAATGCCTATTGATCATTTTAAAGAAAAATGCAAAAATGAGGCATCAAAAGTCATTTTTAGGGTGTTATTAGAGTCGTTCAGGTGAGTGCGTGAGCCAATTTTCCTCTCTTTGTGACCAAGATAAGATAACTCAAGGAACCTAAGGTATATGTGTGTCATATGGGTGCTTAAAAACTATCACGAGGCTTTCACATTACCAAAATTTTGAATTTTCATGTGTAGTATCGATAAAAAAGGGTTTGGTATCGATACCCAAGGTATGGTATCGATACCTAGCATGTTTGTATGGATAAGACCTTGGTAATAGCTAAAGTAGTGATTTTTGGCAAAATGTATCGATACACAAGCATGAGTATCGATACAAATCCATGGAGTATCCATACTGGCCTCTAAGTCTTGAGACTGGAAACATTTTTTGCTCTTAGTATAGACACACAACTCATTGTATCAATACTCAGGAGTAAAATGTACCTTGTGTATCAATACAACATGTTCTGTATCGATACACCAAGACATTTTTGCCTAGTTTGAGCCATTTTTCAGCCTCCTAAAACCCGATTTAAACATGTTTTTGCACTAAAGAACTATTATATAACATTGCAAACCTCAACTATGGGTTCATTAATGGATTCTAACAAATTTTTGGAGTCCAAACAATTAATGACCTCTGTCACTTTCATAAAATATATGGGTGTAAGAGGATGGCAAGCATATCTCCAGCTTGCAGGCTTTCACAACCTTTCTGCCTACTTGCTCAGCATGGCAGAACCAATAAGAAGGAGTTAACTGAACATGGTAGCTGGAGATAAGCCTTGGTACAGAAGAAAAAAACAAAAATACCCTTTGCATTGTCCTCTAAAAAAAGGGGCTGAACTAAGAAAAAATAGAGGGAGATGTCCCAAAAAAAAAAAAACTCTCTCAGCTATAAAAAAAAGCTCTCCATCAATCTTAAAAAACTCTTCACCCCATCCCCATAAATCCTTCAGCAACTCCAGCTCCAAAAGGTCACCAAAACACTATTCTATTACCTTTCACCCAGAGCCAACCTCTAATCCCATGGCTACCCCTAACCACCACTGGAAAAGCTTCAAGAACCCAACTTTCCATACATTTTGATCCTTAAAAAGCTTCACCATCAACTATACCACCAAAAGCTACTTTTTTTCATCTTTTTCTTGCTAAATAATAGCAAGGAGAAGGAAGAAATTAAGCCTACAGCCATTACTTTGAGAAAAAGGGAATTCAAGTTTTTTGGTGTATCCCATTTACCTTGATCTTTGTAGTTTCTATTTTGTCATTAACATCATCTTAGTAAACCCTTTTTATGCTTTTATGGCCACCTTAGGACTCCCATGCATTTTTTTATGGCTTTGATTGTGGTAGTTTGGGATCTTAATGTTTTTCTTGGTGAGTACATGCTGTTTGGTTAACTAAGCATGCTCTTTAGCATTTTCATCACCGTAATAGCCTCTGTCCATGTACCTCTTACCATGTTCCTTCCATATTCATGTCTTCATCTCATGTTTAAAATATGCATCTTAACATGACATAAGTATTCTCATGCATTTCCTAGAAGCTTGATAGGCTCTATGAAATAAAAATGCCTTTTTAGCAAACTCTATTTAAACATGTTCATCCTAAGGATGTTCATGCATCTATCTATTATCTCCATGCATTTTTTTGTCATTTTTGCTTGTGCATATATGTCTTCCATATTCTGCATCATTTTGTAGTACTTTGCTTGTGTTGAAATGAATGCTTGAGTGCTAGAAAACCTGATTTCAAAAATATCCCCAAGTTAAGCACATGCTATCTTCCATACATGGAGAATAACATGGGCTTAAGATTTTAATGAAGTTGGTTTTTTCCAACCTTATGGGCAAAGCAAGCATTCAGCTTTAGATTCATGGAAGAATGAGTATAAGAGCACTGTTTTTTTTTTTCAAAAATGAAATGAAGCCTTTTAGTTGAAAAATGTGAACCCTTGGTCCTTAGCTAACCACCCTCATAGTGGCATGGTCAACGGGTTGTTCTATCATCCTAAACTACTCTGGAATTGTGGAATGAACTTGTGACACCTATGTCAACCTTTCATCTTGGTTACGGCTGTTTGAACGTCCACGGCCTGAGCTCAACCTAAAGAAAAACCAAAATATCAAACACCTCCCTTGTTTTGTTCTAGCAGCATAGTGGCTTGGTCTTGAAAATTTATTTAAAAAATAAAAATTGATTTATCCAGAATGTGTTAGTATTTTCTGTTGAAGGGTTTTGAATTACCTTTCCAACGATGTCTTATTTACCTTCAGATCATCTCGGATGAAATAGTTATGATTTTTAAAATTTTTGTTGTTTGGAATCGCTAGATCCAGTAAGCAATTTACTATTTGGGCTGTTTCGGCCTAGCAAACAACATTTTGAATCCCTCGAATATTTTTCCCATGGATTTCATGAAGTTCCCTTTTTAAAAAGGTATTATTTGCATTTTAACAATTCTATATGAATCCAAAATGATTTTTCAAAATCCACCATACCTTTACGCCGTATATGCTTCTAGTGTCGAGGCATGTTGAAACTCTAAAACTAATTCCGCCTAGAAAATGATTTTATAGGATTTTTGGAGTATTTTTACATTAATCCTCATTGAGTTACCTTTCCAATAGTACCTCGTTTACCTCCCAAGACTTTTGGATAAGCTTGAAATAAATTCAGAAAGAGAAACGACATGATGTTGTCCTTTGTTTCTAACCTGATTTCCAAAGTGTGTTTATTAAGGCATTAGAATGCCTCATGATCTACTCGGCTCATTCTCATAACCTAAGCCTTTTAGACAAGGCTAAAGAAAAGAAGAACATTTTAGCCAAACCTTTGGCTCTCGATTTTTAAATATTCTTATTTTCAAAAATATGACCTATTTCTCTTAACGTCTAAGATTTTTATTTTTGGGGGTACTCCAACCCCACTTCTCCGAGGGGATACTCCAACCTTGCTTTTACCTCAAAATGACATCAAATTTTCATTTTCAAGGATACTCCAACTCTGTTTTTACCTCCAAATGACATAAAATTTTTATTTTTGGGATACTCTAATCCTACTTTTTGAGGGGATACTCCAACCCCATTTTTACCTCAAAATGACATCAAATTTTCATTTTTGAGGATGTTCCAATCCCACTATTATGAGGGGATACCCTAGCCTCGCTTTTACCTCAAGATAACATCAAATTTTCACCTTTGAGGATACTCCAACTGCACTCTTCTGAGGGGATACTTCAATCTCGCTCTCCACATTCCTTCTAAAATCCAAACTTTTTTCCTCAGGACATCCCGAGTCATTGAAACCTTTTTTTCCTTAAATTTCCACTGAATCTAAATAAGTCTCAACATGTCATCTCAGTTATTCATTGATAATAAAAAATAATTACGAGAAACATTTCGATCATCCCTTCTTTTCATGTATTTTGTGTGATTTATTTTTTTTTTTTCACCTTACTAATACATTTCCTTTTGTAGGGACCTCGAGCATTCATACTTAAAAAAAATCATTTTCAAAATCATAAAATGATATCTTATGTTGGTATCTCTCTAGTTTCAGACATGAAATATTTGATTAATTTTAAAACCCATCCGGAGATCGTTTTCATCAAAAACCCCTATGTAGCTCATCGAAGTGCATAGGTGATAAAATTTTCATTAAAACCCAGACTCATATCTTAACGAAATTCCATGCATTAGAGGGAATTATATTTAAATAATAAAAAAATAAAACCAAGGAAACCGAATTCAAGTAAGATATAATCAGATGGTACTGATTTTTAGGTGCATGGGGGTGCTAATCCTTCCCTACACGTAAGTAACTCCTGAACCCAAAACAATGAATCTCTAGTATTATTTTCAATAGGCATTCGATCATGCCTAACTTAAAATGAGCGATGGCGACTCCAGGTTTATGGCCACTTTGTGGTGGCCATCCAAGACTAGTCAGATAAGCAATTCGCCCATTGGTCTTTCACTCTTTCATGTAAACATCATCATATTTTTTAAGTCGAGAGCACTTTGGTCCTTTGGATATCCAAAGTTCATAAAGGCCGGGCACGTGGAACATCGACATCAATAATTATAATTTTTTATGCACAATTTACTATGGTTCAACTTTTAAAAGCCTAAAATGATAATTAAAAATTACAACTTCCTAGACATAACTCTTAGGGACTCAAAATGACAACTAAATATTTCCTTTCTATTGTTCCTGCATTAATTCTCTTGGGGAGAAAAAAAACTCCAAGGAAAAAATTTTGATTTATTGATCATAAATAGCACTTTTGAGTTCTTTCAAAATCCAAGTGTTTTTTAGTTGCTAGCTTCTCTAACTATTTGATAAGGAACCTTTGATATTGGTTTCCTCTTCGTGATCGTGTTTCCTTCGTATCAAGAACTTCCTCAATCATTTCTCTAAGTTTTTTTAGAATCTATCAAGTCCAGTATTTTTCCATTAACAGCCTTATATCTTTTTCGAAGCCATGAAATTCAAATAAATTAAGCAAAATTGAAGATTAAACTGAGTTGAAGATCTAACAATTCTACCACATGAGCATTAGAACTTATTTTCTTCATAATTTTATATGGATCAATCTTATATGAAGCTAGCTTAGGTATGTGCCTTTTGGAAACCTCTCCCTTTTAAAATGCACCAACACCTGATTAAAATGCACCAACACCTGATCACCTTATGCAAACTCCTTGAAATGCCAATGTAGTTTGCTACCTCTGTATAATGCTCATTACTAGCTCCAATGGTAGCTTTAACTTTATCATGTATACAGCGGATATTATTAGCATATGTTGCTCTATCTTCACTATTCTAGCTTCCTCTGGTAATAGGACCAGATCTAATATATGTTAAGGTTTTTGCCTATAAGCAACCTCTGAAAGAGTCCTCTTGGTAGAACAATTAGTAGATCTATTATAAACAAATTTAGCTTGAGGCAAAAACATGTCCCATAGCTTTATATTCTCTTTAATGAGGTAGTACAACAACTTTCCAAGGCTTTGATTAACTATTTCAATTTGGCTATCTATTTGTGGATGACACATACTAGAATATTTCAATTGTGTTCCCAACTTCCTTAATAAAGTACGCCAAAAATGTCCCATGAACTTTACATCTTTATCCGATTTAATAGAACTAGGAACTCCATGTAAACACACCACTTCTCTAAAAAATAAATCTACTACATGAGATGCATCAGAAGGTTTAAAAAATGGAATAAAGTGTGCCACTTTAGAGAATTGCTCAACAACAACTAGTATAGAATCAAACTTTTTAGATGTCTTTCGAAGTCCAACATGAAAACCATGTTGAGATGGACCCAGGATGGAGAAGCAATTGTAGTGGAGTATATAAGCTAGTATTTTGCGAATTCTCTTTAGCATATTGGCAAACTCTACACTGCTTCATTAACTTGTCAACATTATGACTTATTCTTGGCCAATAATATTGTTCAGTTACCATAGCCAACGTTTTATCCTTGTTAAAATGTCTTCCTAAACCACCATTGTAGACACTCTATTTTGTCTGGGCCAATTTCTAGCATCTCAAGACTTAATTGAAAGGTAATAGAATAAAATAACAAAAAAATGAGGATGACTGTCGGGTGCCATGTTGCCAAGCACTATTAAGAGACATAGAGCTAGAGGTGGCAAAATAAACCTGAACCCAAAAACTCGCCCAAAAAAACTCGACCTCGAACCCGATTTAACCAAAAAGTCAACGGCCCAACTCGAAAAAACCTAAACTCGAAATGACCCGAGTCCGAAAGAACTCGAACCCGAAATGACCCAAACCCGAAAAAACCTGAACCTGAGCCCGACCTGAACCTGAACCCAAATTTAATACTAAAAATAAATATGAAGAAATTATAATTAAATAATTTTTTATAAATCAAAAACTTTAATAATAAATTTTATTTTAATATTCTTTTAACAATTTAATTAAATATTAAAAATATAATTTATATTTTAGATATGATTAAACTTGCTCATGAGTTGGGCTGGGCCGCGGTCCAAATTTTTTTAAAATCTCAATCCCAGGCCCTTATTTAACATAACCAGACTTGTCTATTTAAGCCAGAATTATTGTTTATTATATTAAAGAATAGTTTTTATTAATATTATATATATATTATAATTAAATTTAAATAAAATATGTTAATTTAAAATCACTGTTTCAAGCCGGGTCAGGCTAGTCTGATATAAAAATATGAAAAGCTGAGCCAGACCCAATTAGACCGAGTAGGTAGCCAGACCCTTGAATAGGTCTATATATAATAAAATATTAATTTATCAAAAAGTAAATCATATCATGAGCTTTAAAAAACATTGTTAATAAAGTATATCATCCATTTATCATATTTTTTTTAATTTTATTAGTTAAACTCATTAAATATTGAAA